>OZ035835.1:36498660-36556160 GCA_964034765.1 Knipowitschia caucasica
ATTCAATGGACTTTCACACACGGTTCAACTCATCAGCAGTCACTCAAAGTGTGTTATGGGGACATTTTGATGGCCATTTCACACACTTCCATTCCTCCTTTACGGGGACCAATTCAATGGACTTTCACACATGTTTAATAGAAGTCACTCAAAGTGTTTTATGGGGACATCGTGAGGGTTCATTTGAAAGAAACATTTAAGTAAAAAGTCCTTGTCTGCAATGACAAAAAAAGGCTTAAAGTATTCTCCTTCCACTATTCCACTTACTGAATATAGTTTAATGAGTTACACATGACAAATCTTATACAAATGACTTCAAATGTTGAAAAGCTTTCTCAGAACTGACAAAGAACCTCTGGAATTTTGTCATGATTGATACAAATTATCCTACCTGTTTCTGAGGGGCATCGTTTGCAAATGACGTATTCATGTGGCACTGAGGCTGGTCAGAATGATCAACAGAACCTGGAGTAGTGCAATCTGCTGTCACGTGGGTCATCTGTGTGAATCAGAAGGTATGAGGATTTACTATAAAACACTTGAATAATCACCGTCTTAAACAGAGATCACAAATTTAATTTAATAGAACCACCCAAGAAGGCCAAAGTACTACCAGAAGTACACAAATCATAGTTTGACAGATGTAAAACAAACTTATTTACACATACACACATCTAGGGTCGGGGACATGTCTCATGAGGACCTTTTCACACCCCCGCCCCATTCCTTCATGGGGACCAATTCAATGGACTTTCACACACGGTTCAACTCATCAGCAGTCACTCAAAGTGTGTTATGGGGACATTTTGATGACCATTTCACACACTTCCATTCCTCCTTTACGGGGACCAATTCAATGGTCTTTCACACATGTTTAATAGAAGTCACTCAAAGTGTTTTATGGGGACATCGTGAGGGTTAATTTGAAAGAAACATTTAAGTAAAAAGTCCTTGTCTGCAAAGACCAAAAAAGGCTTAAAGTATTCTCCTTCCACTATTCCACTTACTGAATATAGTTTAATGAGTGACACAAAACAAATCTAAGATAATTGACTTCAAATGTTATAAAACCTTTTCAGAACTGACAAAGAACCTCTGGTATTTTGTCATGATTGATAAAAATTATCCTACCTGTTTCTGAGGGGCATCGTTTGCAAATGACGTATTCATGTGGCACTGAGGCTGGTCAGAATGATCAACAGAACCTGGAGTAGTGCAATCTGCTGTCACGTGGGTCATCTGTGGGAAACAGAAGGTATGAGGATTTACAATAACACACTATAATAATCACCATCTCAAACAGAGATCACAAATTTAATTTAATATAACCACCCAAGAAGGCCAAAGTACTACCAGCAGTGCACAAATCATAGATTGACAGATGTAAAACAAACTTATTTGCACATACACACATCTATGGTCGGGGACATGCCTCATGAGGACCTTTTCACACCCCCGCCCCATTCCTTCATGGGGACCAATTCAATGGACTTTCACACACGGTTCAACTCATCAGCAGTCACTCAAAGTGTGTTATGGGGACATTTTGATGGTCATTTCACACACTTCCATTCCTCCTTTACGGGGACCAATTCAATGGACTTTCACACATGTTTAATAGAAGTCACTCAAAGTGTATTATGGGGACATCGGGAGAGTTCAATTTAAAGAAACATTTGAGTAAAAAGTTCTCGTCTGCCATGACCAAAAAAAGGTAAAAAATACTTTCCTTCGACAATTCCACTTACTGAATATAGTTTAACGAGTGACACATAACAAATCTAAGATAATTGACTTCAGATGTTATAAAAACATTTCAGAACTGACAAAGAACCTCTGGTATTTTGTCATGATTGATAAATATGATCTTACCTTAATCTGATAGGCATCGTTTCCAAATGACATATTCATGTGGCACTGAGGCTGGTCAGAATGATCAAGAAAACCTGTAGTTGAGCCATCTGCTGTCACATGGGTCATCCGTGGGAGACAGAAGGTATAAGGATTTATAATAAAACACTAAAATAATCATGGTCTAGAACAGAGATCACAAATTTAAATTTAAAGAACCACCCAAGGGGGCCCAAGTATTACCAGCAGTACACAAATCATAGTTTGACAGATGTAAACCCAACTTGTTTGTACACACACACATCTAGAGTCTGGAACACGTCTCATGAGGACCTTTTCACACCCCTCTCAATTCCTTCATGGGGACCAATTCAATGAACTTTCACAAACAATTCCACTCATCATCAGTCACTCCTAGTGCGTTATGGGGACCTTTTTAGGACCATTTCAAACACTTCTATTCCTTCTTTACGGGGACCATTTCAACAGACTTTCACACATGATTAAACTCAACAGAAGTCACTCAATTTATTATGGGGACATTGTGATGGTTCATTTGAAAAAGGCTAAAAATATTCTACTTCCCACTTATCTACTTACTGAATATAGTTAAATGAGTTAAACATAACAAATCTTATATAATTGACTTCAAATGTTAAAAAGCTTGCTCAGAACTGACAAAGAATGGTCAGAATGATCAAGAAAGCCTGTTGTAAAGCCATCTGCTGACACGTGGGTCATCTGTGGGAGACAGAAGGTATAAGACTTTACAATAGAACACTATAATAATCTATAAGTCTAAAACAGTGCTCCAATTTTTCCAACCAAGCCCCATGTTATAAAATACTGAAATGTACCACCAGGTCTGGATCACCATGAAACAAGATAAGAGAAACTTAATTGATCTCACAGTGGAGAATCAGGGTTTATAAAGGTCTAAACTAGACTTCCTGAAGTCTACCTAAAGCCTTGTCTATAGCAGAAAACTCCAAGCTCCAAGTCATAACTAAAACAATCATACAATGTAAAATCACCACCATAGGAGGCCATTTCACACACTTCCATTCATTCTTTATGGGGACCAATGAAACAAACTTTCAAACATAGTTCAAGTCAATAGCAGTAACTGAAAGGGCATTCTTTGTATTAGGTTAGAAATAAGCAATTATTTTAAGCGTGTGTTTGTGACATACTCTTTCTCTCCATGGGCAGTCATCTCCACCATAATCATAAGTAATTTCTTCTCCTTCTTTTTTGTCTCGTAATGCTTCTTTTCATCTTACAATTTGGGTGGATGTGGTCATCATTAACAATACGCCCAAATGTGCCATCTTGTACTGAAGCATCAATGCTGAAAAAAAAGAAATATATATATTGATATATAAAAACTTTTAAACACATATAGTACATACATTATACAGTATAGTGCTACAATCACCAAGCTTACATACTCAAAGCTTACCTATATTTATCAATTCAAATTATATAATACAGAGACAGCTTTTTCAGCTAAATTTTCAAACCCCACAGACAGAGGTTTTTCTGGGCTAATTCGTGGTGCCATTTAAATCATCAAAAACTGAAACAACAGAATGCATAATTATGATTTCACTTGAGTCATTTTTTGAAACAATTCTATTACATTTGTAATTTATTTTATCTGTAGGTTTGGTACAGCTGTTTCTACTATATTACTTCCAAATATCTTCTATATCTAATATATTTTAATACATAATTACAAATCAAACCTTTACTTTCAACATTTAGTCAGGTACTCAATTAATATATTCATCCAGTACTTCAGTAACTTTTCTTTTTCCTTTCTACTTGAAGAAATTAAATATTTCTGCTATTTGACCCACTTAATTCTTAAAATAAAACTAAACTGCAAACTACTTCTTAATAAGTAAAGCCACTATAGGTTACTGCTATTACATAGAAAGCTTTAGTTGTATCATTCAGAACCTGTATATGTACTGAGAAACCTTTAGTTGCTTCTTGAAAGTACCACACACAAGTTGATTACTATACGAGCTAGTTGCTAATGCTAACAGGTTGTATATTAAAATCACATCTAATCTTGCTTAAAAAGGGAAACCATGCAAAGTAAATCACTGAATCTGTACTTATTACACAGTTTATTCGTTTTGCATGAGCATTGAACAGATACAGTCTTTAGTATAGCTACCAGCAAAGAGTACTCAGATTCTTTAGCCTGTTTACTCTGACACTAGCTTGTTAGCAAAAATCGGTGCTAACTTCCTAGCTAGCTACTTCTAGTACATAAGAAGCTCTACTTATGTAATTTAGTCACCACTCGTTTACTGCGAAGACAACTGTTCGCCATCTGAATGTCCTTTTAGAAGGGAACATTGACCCATGTGCTGTTTGGTAGAATCTGCTGTCCAAGCTAGTTGCTAATGCTAGCTCCAACAAGTTGCCAATGCTAGCTCGAACCAGTTGCATTAGTCTGTACATTAAAACCACAGCAATTCAGGCCACAAAAGTGAATTAGCAATAACTTGGTTGCTATTAAATAACATGCATATATACAATATTTGTTCTAAAATGATTGCAAATTATGCTTACCTGTCTGTTGCATTTGAAAGCAGCTGAAAACAGTTGATTCCAAGATCATCACTCTTGGGGACCAGGATGTGGGCGGTACTTAATTATATATGCAAAGTGTGTGTGGAAACCAATGTGTCTTACCAGTCATTACCACCAGAGGTGCCAATGAGCAACCACAACACACACATTAAACATCACTTACGAGCCTTCTCTAAAACTTTGCCCAGCACCTTCTAAACAGCTCCCCCATTCATCTAAATGGTTTTCCTTATGGGGACCTGGTTTTTGGTCCTCCTAAGGAAATGGGTCCCCATGGCGTGACTGTGTTAACAGATTTCAGTCCCCACAACGTGATGATTACAAGAACACACACACACGTACACACACACACACGCACACACACACACACACACGTACACACACGCACACACACACACACACACACACACACACACGTACACACACACACACACACACACACACACACACACACACACGTACACACACACACACACACACGTACACACACGCACACACACACACACACGTACACACACACACACGCACACACACACACGCACACACACACACACACACACGTACACACACACACACGCACACACACACACACACGTACACACACACACACACACACGTACACACACACACACGCACACACACACACACACACACGTACACACACACACACACACACACACACACACGTACACACACACACACGCACACGCACACACACACACACACACGTACACACACGCACACACACACACACACACACACACGTACACACACACACACGCACACACACGCTGACAGTCTCTGTGGTTCCAGGGACCCAGAGGAAAACCCGGAGAGCCCGGTCCAACAGGTCCAGTTGGTCCAGAAGGTCCCAGAGGAGAAGGACCCATGGGACCTCCAGGCCTCAGAGGAGAGAGGGGAGACCCAGGCCCCTCCGGAGCTCCTGTGAGTTCTGGTTCAGACCTGGTTCAGACCAGGTTCAGTTCTGGTTTGAACCTGATTCGGACCTGGTTTTGTACCTGGTTTTGTACCTGGTTTTGGATCTGGTTTTGTACCTGGTTTCGGGCCTGGTTTTGGACCTGGTATCATACCTGGTCCTGACCTGGTTTGGTCAGTGACGTTAGCGTGTGTTTGCATGTTGTATGTCCTTGTGTTAGCATGCTAGTTTGTAAGCATGCTAGTTTGTAAGCATGCTAGCGTGTTAGCATGATTGGATAGGCTTGGTTCATTAAAGAGTAGAATTAGACGTGTGAGTTGTGAGTAGCCCTGACCCAGTTTGGTCTGGTTTGGTCAAATTTGAACGCAGTCTTGTGTTTTAGGGTCTAGATGGCCCCACCGGGGAGAAGGGGGCCCCCGGAGATCAGGGGCCCGTAGGATTACCAGGCCCCACGGTATGCCCTTTCTGTGTGTGTGTGTGTCTCTGTCTGTGAGTGTGTATGTATCAGTGTGTGTCTTTGAGTGTGTGTAAGTGTATATGGCCGCCCATTAAAACCAATGGGCTGTTCTCATTTGCACATGTAACATGTTAGCTGTTAGCTGCTAGCCTTTAGAACTTGTAGATGAAACCAAGATGGCGGCTTGCTTAGTCCTAACTCTTTCTCTGATCCAGGGCCCTAAAGGAGACATGGGCCAGGGCCGCTCCGAGGTGATGTATGGTCCTCAGGGGCCCCCTGGCCCCCCCGGCCCCGTTGGACCTGCGGTGAGTGTCTGATGGTGCTTTCACACTGGATCATGGGTTGTGTCGACTTTCAATTCAAAGTCAATGGTGACGTGCCGATGCGGAAGTACCGTCTAATGATAAAATAAAAGTATGACGCACCTCCGTGAACACATACTACTGTTGTATAAAGTCTCTGGAAGGTCTCTGGACACAGAGACGCTGCAGAGCTGCATTATTGGAGAAGAACTTTACACAAATAGCCGCTAGCTTAACTCCGTTAGCATCAAAGTCCGCCCGCTACTTCCGCCACCGCTGGCCAAGACTTCTGGTGTGAAGACCCCTGCGTCTGAATATCAGAGAATGTGCGTCTGGTGCGCGAGGCGTCAGCGTTCCAACGTCGGCGGTGTGAAAGCACCTTGAGAGTCCTCACATACTGTCTATGTCTGTCTTTGTCTCTGGTCTCTTGTGTCTCTGTCACATGTCTCCTGTCTATCTGTGTTCCAGGGCTCGTCCGGACCTTCTGGACCCAAGGTCTGTCCCATGTATCTTGTCTCTGTCCTCTGTCTCTAACCTCTTTCTCCTGTGTCTATCTCTGTTCTCTGTCTCTGTTTCTGTCTCATGTCTCTGTCTCTGTCTCTGTCTCTGTCTCTGTCTCATGTCTCATGTCTCTGTCTCTGTTTCTGTCTCTGTCTCTGTCTCTGTCTCTGTCTCTGTCTCATGTCTCTGTCTCTGTCTCTGTCTCTGTCTCTGTCTCATGTCTCATGTCTCTGTCTCATGTCTCTGTCTCTGTCTCTGTCTCTGTCTCTGTCTCATGTCTCTGTCTCTGTCTCTGTCTCATGTCTCTGTTTCTGTCTCTGTCTCTGTCTCTGTCTCTGTCTCATGTCTCATGTCTCTGTCTCTGTCTCTGTTTCTGTCTCTGTCTCTGTCTCTGTCTCATGTCTCTGTCTCTGTCTCTGTCTCTGTTTCTGTCTCTGTCTCTGTCTCTGTCTCTGTCTCTGTCTCTGTCTCTGTTTCTGTCTCTGTCTCTGTCTCATGTCTCTGTCTCTGTCTCTGTCTCATGTCTCTGTCTCTGTCTCTGTCTCTGTCTCTGTCTCTGTTTCTGTCTCTGTCTCTGTCTCTGTCTCATGTCTCTGTCTCTGTCTCTGTCTCTGTCTCATGTCTCTGTCTCATGTCTCTGTTTCTGCCTCATGTCTCTTTAGGGTGAGCCGGGGATGGGCGTGAGAGGAGAGAAAGGAGCTACAGGACAGAAGGGGGACAAAGGAGACAGGGGACACCTGGGTCTGCCTGTGAGTGGACACATTACACACACACACACGTGCACACAAAACACACACACACACACACACTCACACTCACAGTCTAAACAATCATTTGTAAAATAAAATCGAAAACAAGTATTTAACTTAAAACAAACGTCTTGTACTGTGTTTCTTTGTTCTTATGTTCCTTTTGTTGACAATGACAGAAGTCTTCACAGGGTTTTTACACAATGTATCTGGAATTTTGGCCCATTCCTCCAAAAGCTCTATTTTAGAAACATGACACTACACACACAGCTCACAGTCACAGTGACAGACACAGGTCACAGACACAGTCATATATATAGTTGGTTCATAATGATGTCACAGTTGGTTCATTATGATGTCACAGTTGGTTCATGATGATGTCACAGTTGGTTCATGATGATGTCACAGTTGGTTCATAATGATGTCACAGTTGGTTCATGATGATGTCACAGTTGGTTCATAATGATGTCACAGTTGGTTCATGATGATGTCACAGTTGGTTCATAATGATGTCACAGTTGGTTCATGATGATGTCACAGTTGGTTCATGATGATGTCATAGTTGGTTCATGATGATGTCACAGTTGGTTCATGATGATGTCACAGTTGGTTCATGATGATGTCACAGTTGGTTCATGATGATGTCACAGTTGGTTCATTATGATGTCACAGTTGGTTCATGATGATGTCACAGTTGGTTCATGATGATGTCACAGCTCGCTCATGTCACTTGTTGTTACCATGACGTCACGCTTCACTCACCCCTCCCCTCTCCATGTTGTTTCCATGTGTTTCTAACGATGTCCACCAGGGGGCTCACGGGTTAGACGGACGCCCAGGGCCAGTGGTGAGTGTGCTAATGTCCATGCTAATGCTAACGTCTGCATCGTTCATGTTCGTGCTAGTTATAAAGTACATGCTAATGCTGATGCTCATGCTAATACTAATATCTGGGCTATCACTATTGTCTAATGCGAACGTCTCTACTAATGCTAATGTCAATGCTAATGCTAATGTCTATGCTAGAGTGACTGTATAGTTCTTCATCTTCTCCTGATGTTTTGAGACTTAGTTCCATATTTCAGGAGTTTCAGAAGGTTCTTCTGGACTCTGCTCTCTCTCTGGTCTCTCTCTAGTCTCTCTTTGGTCTCTCTCTGGTCTCTCTCTCTCTCTCTGTGGTCTCTCTCGGGTCTCTCTCTGATCTCTCTCTGGTCTCGCTCTGGTCTCTCCTTCTCTCTCTGTGGTCTCTCTCTTGTATTTTAACTTGTGGCAATTGCTGCCCATGACCTCTGACTGTGCTACGCAGCCAGCAGATGGTGCTGTGCTAAAGTTTCTTTGTGTCTGTGTTTGTGTGTGTGTGTGTGTGTGTGTGTGTGTGTGTGTGTGAATGTGTTTTAGGGTCTGCTTGGACCAGCTGGGATACCAGGACCCGCGGGACCAAAGGGGGAGCAGGTGAGTGGTGGAGGCTTGAATGTAGCGGTTTGTTGTTTCTGACGTTTCTTTGGTTTTAGGGCGAGAAAGGAGATTGGGGTTTACCAGGACCTGCCGGACCTGCCGGGCCTCACGGGCTCACGGTGAGAACCCCAGACATCATCCAGGGGCTGGCTCTGGGTCAGGTCTGGGTCAGGTCTGGGTCTGGGTCTGGGTCTGGTTTGGCCTGGTCTGGAATGGGTCTTACAGTGGGTCTTCTGTGTGTGTGCAGGGCTTGGTGGGACCTCAAGGACTGAAGGGGGCTCGGGTAAGTGTCTGGTTCTGGTTCTGGTTGTTTCACAGCAGCAGGACTCGCCTCTCCACAGATAAAGTTTGTAACTGATCTGATCTCATTCAAAGAGTTAAAGGGCGGATCAACAGCCTGGTTTTACCTTGTCTGGTCTGGTTTGGTCTGGTTCGGTCTGATCTAGTTCTGATTTGGTCTGGTTCCTATTTGTTCTGGTCTGGTCAATCTGGTTTGATCTATTCTGGTCTGGTCCAATCTGCTGGTCTGGTTTGGTCTGGCCTAGTCTTGTTTGATCTGGTCTAGTCTGGTTTGGTCTTGTCTGGTCTGGTCTGGTATGATCCGATTTGATCTGGTCTGGCTTGGTCCTGTTTGGTCTGGTCTGGTTGGGTCTGGCCTAGCTTGTTTTGGTCTGGCCTGGTCTGGTCTGGTTTGGTTTTGTCTGGTCTTGTCTGGCCTTGACTGGTTTCTTCTGGTCCAGTCTAGTCCATTCTAGTCTGGTTTGGTCTGTTCTGGCCCGGTCTGGTTTGGTCTGGCCTGGTCCAGTTTGGTCTTGTCTGGTCCGGTCTGGTCTGGTTTTGTCTGATTGGTCTGGTCTATTCGGTCTGTTTTGGTCTGGTATAGTCTGTTCTGGTTTGGTCTGGCTCGTTGTGGTTTAGTCTGGCCTGGTCCGGTTTGGTCCGGTCTGGTCGGCTTTGGTCTGGTCTGTTCCGGTCTGGACTGGGTTGGTCCCATCTGATTTGGTCTGGTCTGGTCCGGTCAGGTTCAATCTGGTTTGGTCCGATCTGGGTCTGTCTGGTTTGGTTTGGTCTGGTCTGGTTTGATTTGGTTTGATTTAATCTGGTCCGGTTTGGTCTGTTTTGGTCTGGTCTGGTCCAATCTGGTTTGGTTTGGTCAGGACTGGTTTGGTCTGGAACCGGACCAGTTTGGTCTGTTTTGGTTTGCTGCTGTGAAACAACCTCTGAATGTTTAAATATTGTGTTCAGTGTGTTTCCCTCTGGTTTGATTCCCTTTAACCTCCTCCTGGTTTCAGCACCTCCACAAACACACAACACACATGACACACACACAACCTAGACACACAGCACACACACAAACAAACACAGACATACACATACAGTACACACAGACACACAGAAATACACACACACACACACAGACAGACACACAAACAGTACAGACAGACACACAGACAGACACACAGACAGTACAGACAGACACACAGACAGACACACAGACAGACACACAGACAGACACACAGACAGCACACAGACAGACACAGACAGACACACAGACAGACACACAGACAGACACACAGACAGACACAGACAGACAGACAGACACAGACAGACACAGACAGACACACAGACAGACACACAGACAGACACACAGACAGACACACAGACAGCACACAGACAGACACACAGACAGACACACAGACAGACACACAGACAGCACACAGACAGACACAGACAGACACACAGACAGACACACAGACAGACACACAAACAGTACAGACAGACACAGACAGACACACAGACAGACACACAGACAGACACAGACAGACACACAGACAGACACAGACAGACACACAGACAGACACACAGACAGCACACAGACAGACACAGACAGACACACAGACAGACACACAGACAGCACACAGACAGACACAGACAGACACACAGACAGACACACAGACAGACACACAGACAGACACACAGACAGCACACAGACAGACACAGACAGACACACAGACAGACACACAGACAGACACAGACAGACACACAGACAGACACACAGACACACAGACAGACACACAGACAGACACAGACAGACACACAGACACACAGACAGACACACAGACAGACACATAATGTATGACATTATCCTGACACAGTGGATGCGCTGAAATCCTTTCCTTTCAGAGCTGCCAACCACAGTCCCAGGTCTGAACCAGTCTAAACCAGTCTCAACTGGTCTAACCTGGTCTGGAGTTGGCAGCTTGTGCCCTTTGACCTTTGTTCCTCTGTGTTTCCACAGGTCTCTCCTCTCCCCCCTCCCCCCCCTGCTCGGGTCACTTCCTTGTTTCCTTTCCTTGCCTCCTTGCCTCCTCTCTCCTTGGGGCCTCTGTGGCGCCCCCTGCCTCTCACAGCCTGCTCCTTCACCTGAACTAAACCTAACCTCACCCCCTCAGCTCAGCCAATGTCTCTCCGGAATAATGGACAGCTGTGTATGACATCACACAGCTGTCTATGACATCACACAGCTGCCTATGACATCACACAGCTGTCTATGACATCACACAGCTGCCTATGACATCACACAGCTGTCTATGACATCACACAGCTGTCTATGACATCACACAGCTGTCTATCATGTCACACAGCTGTCTATGACATCACACAGCTGTCTATGACAACACACAGCTGTCTATGACATCACACAGCTGTCTATGACATCACTCAGCTGCCTATGACATCACACAGCTGTCTATGACATCACACAGCTGTCTATGACATCACACAGCTGTCTATCATGTCACACAGCTGTCTATGACATCACACAGCTGTCTATGACAACACACAGCTGTCTATGACATCACACAGCTGTCTTTGACATCTCACAGCTGTCTTTGACATCACACAGCTGTTTATGACATCACACAGCTGTCTATGACATCACTCAGCTGTCTATGATGTCACACAGCTGTCTATGACGTCACACAGCTGTCTATGACATCATACAGCTGTCAATGACATCATACAGCAGTCTATGACAACACACACAGCTGTGTGTGACGTCACAGGCTCATCCTAGAGTGTGAATGTCTGGGTATGAGAGTCTTAACTTTAAAGTTGGGACTGTAAATTTAAATTATTTTTACCCTGTGACCATCCACACTCCACTCTCAGCCCAAAGAGTCACCTGGTGACTGACAGGGCTCTTTCTTACACTAACGATGAAGATTTTTCTAAGTTAATTATTTGTGTAAAAAGTCAAGTCCCCCAGCTTTAAAAGCAGTGACCTCCAGCAGAGGGTGATGACCCCTGGTCAGGGTTTACACTCCTGTCTTTATAGATAGATACAACAGACACTGGCTGAGCCTGCCATCACTCACTTCCCCTAACCCTCCGGCCACTCTGATCCGGGTCACCCCATGAAGGTGACCCCTGAGGACTAAAGCTGTAACGGCTGTTGTTGCAGGGAGAGAGAGGAAAGAAGGGCAACAGGGGGAACAGAGGGGAGAAGGGAGACCAAGGAGCACCAGGACTGGACGCTCCCTGCCCTCTGGTATGTGTGTGAGGAGGACCAGGTGGCACCAGGAGTCAAGAGGAACCAGAGACAGGTTCCTCGTGGCTCAAGCTGTATCATGCCCCGCATGCTCGGGTTTCAGATCTGGACTCAATGGATTCTTCTGCAGACCAGAGAGAGACCAGGAAGAGACCAGAGAGACCCGGATAGAGACCAGAGAGAGATCAGAGAGAGATCAGAGAGAGACCAGAGAAAGACTAGAGAGAGAGACCAGAAACCAGAGCAGACCAGACCTGAGGCCTGAGCTGCGGAGGTTTTTCAGGAGGAAATGACACGAACCAAGACACTGCTCGAACCATTAGAACTAGCATTAACGTTAGCATTAGCTGGTTGATTAAAGGTTAATAAAATTAATTAAATGGCACTAGCGTTAGCAGTGTTGTGGTCGCAGAGCCGGTTCCTGTCAGTGACAGCTTGGCTGCATGTTGAGTCTGAGCTGCAGCGATGGACGGGTCAGAAGGGAGACCCGGGTCAGGGGGGAGGACCCGGTCAGGGGGACAACCTGGGTCCTGTCCCGGGTCAGGACTGGTGTTCGACCATGTGGCGTGTTCCAGGGCTTCAGAGGATTTAAAGGAGAGAAGGGAGAGCCGGGTCTGCCAGGCCTGGACGGGCTGGACGCTCCCTGTGCCGTGGTATGACTCCCAGCATGCAGCTGTTACCATGACGACCTGAGGAGTCCCAGCATGTGGACTTTCACAGACAATTCCACTGGACCATAGCTTACTGCAAAACACAGGACCCACTGTCTTCTGCTCTGACCCTGATGTAAACACTACAGATGTATTGTTGTGCGTCTCAGTAGGTGTCCTGGCCCAAACGTCCCAGGTGCAGAGACATCAAACTGTTTTCCTGTTGAAATCACTCTGTGCTGAATCTACCCTCACCCTGGTCTCTTTCTGGTCTCTCTCTGGTCCCTTCCTTGTTTCTCTCTGGCCCTTCCCTGGTATTACCCTGGTCTCTCCCTCCCTGGTCTCTCTCTGGTCCCTCCCTGGTCTCTCTCTGGTCTCACTGCTCTTTCTCTCTCTAGTCCTTCCCTGGTCTCTCCCTGGTAATTCTCTGGTCTCTCTCTTTCTGGTCTCTCGTCCCTCCCTGGTCTCTCTGTGATTCCCCCCCTGGCCTCTCTTTGGTCTCTCTCTGGTCCCTCCCTGGTCTCACCCTGGTCTTTCTCTCCCTCAGGGTGAAGATGGTTTGCCGGTCCCTGGCTGCTGGAACAAAGTGAGTGTTGTTGCTGCAGCGCCCCCTGGTGTGAGTCTGCTCTAACAGTGTGCTCTGTCTTTGCAGTGACCCTAACTCCGCTGTGGTATTTATTTATGTCCGAGTATCCGAGTATGAAGGCTGGGAGTAACTGTAAAAGTCTATTTTAATATTGATGTATATCTATGCAGCTATTTGACCATGACATGAGTCAGGGTTAGGTTGACCCCTGACCTCTGACCTTGTCATGTGTGCAGAATATATTTAAGTTATTTTTCTGGAGTTTATGGACCATGCTGCTGATGTGGAGCTGGAAACATCTGGAAGATCTGAAACACAAGGCCTCAAAGTGGAACACACGCAACACACACACACATACACTTTCTGAGTGGAGTTTGCATGTTCTCCCTGTGTCTGCGTAGGTTTCCTCCGGGTACTCCGGTTTCCCCTACCACTATAAACATGTACAATAGGCATACTGGCATACGCCTCCTGTATTCGCGACCCCGCTCCCATCTCTGTGAGAGGACAAAACCCAAAAAAATAACTATTGTAAACCGCTTTGTGACTCGTCTGAGAAAGGCGGTATATAAATAAAGATTACTTACTTACTTACTGTATGTTCCACTTTAAAAACGTTGTGTGTCAGATCTCCAGCTGTAAATCTTAAATGTGTGTGTCCTGGGAGAGCGCCCCCTGGTGTCATGTGTGTGTCCTGGGAGAGCGCCCCCAGTGTCATGTGTGTGTCCTGGGAGAGCGCCCCCAGTGTCATGTGTGTGTCCTGAGAGAGCGCCCCCTGGTGTCATGTGTGTGTCCTGGGAGAGCGCCCCCTGGTGTCATGTGTGTGTCCTGGGAGAGCGCCCCCTGGTGTTGTGTGTGTCCTGGGAGAGCGCCCCCTGGTGTCATGTGTGTGTCCTGGGAGAGCGCCCCCTGGTGTCATGTGTGTGTCCTGGGAGAGCGCCCCCTGGTGTTGTGTGTGTCCTGGGAGAGCGCCCCCTGGTGTCATGTGTGTGTCCTGGGAGAGCGCCCCCTGGTGTCATGTGTGTGTCCTGGGAGAGCGCCCCCAGTGTCATGTGTGTGTCCTGGGAGAGCGCCCCCTGGTGTCATGTGTGTGTCCTGGGAGAGCGCCCCCTGGTGTCATGTGTGTGTCCTGGGAGAGCGCCCCCTGGTGTCATGTGTGTGTCCTGGGAGAGCGCCCCCTGGTGTCATGTGTGTGTCCTGGGAGAGCGCCCCCTGTGTGTTGTGTGTGTCCTGGGAGAGCGCCCCCTGGTGTCATGTGTGTGTCCTGGGAGAGCGCCCCCTGGTGTCATGTGTGTGTCCTGGGAGAGCGCCCCCTGGTGTCATGTGTGTGTCCTGGGAGAGCGCCCCCTGGTGTCATGTGTGTGTCCTGGGAGAGCGCCCCCTGGTGTCATGTGTGTGTCCTGGGAGAGCGCCCCCAGTGTCATGTGTGTGTCCTGGGAGAGCGCCCCCTGGTGTCATGTGTGTGTCCTGGGAGAGCGCCCCCTGGTGTCATGTGTGTGTCAAAGAGTCAAAGTCAAACTGGCGAAGCGTGGGCAGCTCTGATATCTGTAATAAAAGTATTATTTCTGTTTTTGTTGCTCATGTAACAGTTAGCAGCTCATGTAGCGGTTAGCAGCTCATGTGGTTAGCAGCTCACGTAACGGTTAGCAGCTCATGTAACTGTTAGCAGCTCATGTAGCGGTTAGCAGCTCATGTAGCGGTTAGCAGCTCATGTAGCGGTTAGTTGCTCATGTAGCGGTTAGTTGCTCATGTAGCGGTTAGCAGCTCATGTAGCGGTTAGCAGCTCATGTAGCGGTTAGCAGCTCATGTAGCGGTTAGCAGCTCATGTAGCGGTTAGCAGCTCATGTAGCGGTTAGCAGCTCATGTAGCGGTTAGCAGCTCACGTAGCGGTTAGCAGCTCATGTAGCGGTTAGCAGCTCATGTAGCGGTTAGCAGCTCATGTAGCGGTTAGCAGCGCATGTAGCATCTCTGCTTTGTACCAAACACACACTGAACTTTGATAAAAAGCTCTGATGCTAGTCTCCCCGGTCTCTCTCTGGTGGTCTCTGGTGTCTCTCCGGTCTCTCTCGCTCTCTGGGCAAGAGTCTGACAGTGGGGCTCAGCACCTCTCGTTGTACAGTCTGACTGTGAACAGACATTTAGTCACAGCTTCAGAGTTCTGCGTTTGTCTGGTGCAGAGTGAGGTTCATCAAGTTTAAAAGCTAAATTGTTAGCTGTAATGCTAACGATAAGCTAATGCGTTGATGCTACAATACAGGGACTTAGAGATGTGTGTTAAAACGTACATGTCTTAAAACTGAATATTGTATAATTTACTTAAAATATGTTCAGGAAGATCGGGTCTGTGAACACAAGCGAGCTAGCTTCAGAGTTGTTAGCGTTAGCATCATTCTGAAGCTCTGTCCTCACATGTTATATTTATGAAACATTACAGTATGCACTAATGCTAACAGCAAGCTAACAGTTAAGCTAAGCTAGCCTGTGTGCGGAGCTGCAGTCTTCATCTCGTTGTTGTTGTGTTTTGCCGTCACTGACCCCTGTCACAGATGTAACTGTTATAATAAAGTTATAATAAAATTTTAAAATTATTGTCTTTATATAAAGTAATAATGGAGTTTGTTTGTTGTTCATTAAACCAATCGCTCTGATTCTGCGTGGCTTTACTTTACTAATGTTTTTAAGTGTTTTACATTGAGTGTTTGTGTATCCTGTCTTCATGGAGACCAGGCTTCAGAGCCCAATCTCCATGGAGACCAGGGGTCAGAGCCCTGTCTCCCTGGAGACCAGGGTCACATGTCTCTGTGATCACAACAAGATGATTCTTTCAGGGGCAGCACCCGTTCCAGTTGGCCTGAGGAGACGAGGACGCAGCTCTGTGTACAGTAGAGACCCCCGTCTCTAATGTACGCTCCTGGACTTTTAAGCAACAGCAGTGTTGGGTCCCCGCTGTTACCATAGCCACAGCAGTGTTGGGTCCCCGCTGTTACCATAGCCACAGCAGTGTTGGGTCCCCGCTGTTACCATAGCCACAGCAGTGTTGGGTCCCCGCTGTTACCATAGCCACAGCAGTGTTGGGGTCCCTGCCGTTACCTTAGCCACAGCAGTGTTGGGGTCCCTGCCGTTACCATAGCCACAGCAGTGTTGGGGTCCCTGCCGTTACCATAGCCACAGCAGTGTTGGGGTCCCTGCCGTTACCATAGCCACAGCAGTGTTGGGTCCCCGCTGTTACCATAGCCACAGCAGTGTTGGGTCCCCGCTGTTACCATAGCCACAGCAGTGTTGGGTCCCCGCTGTTACCATAGCCACAGCAGTGTTGGGGTCCCTGCCGTTACCTTAGCCACAGCAGTGTTGGGGTCCCTGCCGTTACCATAGCCACAGCAGTGTTGGGGTCCCTGCCGTTACCATAGCCACAGCAGTGTTGGGTCCCCGCTGTTACCATAGCAACAACAGTGTTGGGTCCCCGCTGTTACCATAGCAACAGCAGTGTTGGGTCCCAGCTGTTACCATAGCCACAGCAGTGTTGGGTCCCAGCTGTTACCATAGCCACAGCAGTGTTGGGTCCCCGCTGTTACCATAGCAACAGCAGTGTTGGGTCCCCGCTGTTACCATAGCAACAGCAGTGTTGGGTCCCTGCTGTTTGACTGTTGCCTCATTATTGTTTGTACAGAGTTATGTAAATACAGTCTGAACATTTGACCCAGATTTTTGTACAGATCAAAGTGTTTAATATGTTTGTGTTTTGTGTAAATACTGCTCCGAGCTGAGAAGGTCTGGGTCTGGAAGTCCAACCACTGCAAACTTACCAACACACGTCCTCCAAGCTACACTACAGAGAAAAAAACAGCTCTAATGTGAGCTTTTACGGATCAGAAAAATGCTGAACCCCAAAGGTTCTGTACCGGAAAGTTTGTCCTGGTCCTGATCCTAGTCTCCTTGTGGCCACAGACTGTGAGTGGACTGACCCAGTGTGTAAGTTTTTATGTGGAAGAGGCTCATTAGAGCTGACTAACAAGGACAACATCAGGACAACATCACAATATAAACAGCAGGAACACAGAGAGCTCTAACCACAGAGTGATAAAACAGAGAGCTCTAACCACAGAGTGATAAAACAGAGAGCTCTAACCACAGAGTGATAAAACAGAGAGCTCTAACCACAGAGTGATAAAACAGAGAGCTCTAACCACAGAGTGATAAAACAGAGAGCTCTAACCACAGAGTGATAAAACAGAGAGCTCTAAACCACAGAGTGATAAAACAGAGAGCTCTAAACCACAGAGTGATAAAACAGAGAGCTCTAACCACAGAGTGATAAAACAGAGAGCTCTAAACCACAGAGTGATAAAACAGAGAGCTCTAACCACAGAGTGATAAAACAGAGAGCTCTAAACCACAGAGTGATAAAACAGAGAGCTCTAACCACAGAGTGATAAAACAGAGAGCTCTAACCACAGAGTGATAAAACAGAGAGCTCTAACCACAGAGTGATAAAACAGAGAGCTCTAAACCACAGAGTGATAAAAAAGAAAGCTCTAAACCACAGATTTAAGTCCAAAATTGTGAGTGTGGCTCAAACTGAGTAAAGTCAATAGGAGTTATAGAGAGGAGCTAAACTTTAGCATGAGCACGTCACTAGGCTTCATTCAGTTAGTGGGTTAGCATAGAGCTCACGGGTTAGCATTGTCCACATACAGACTGTGGTTACTATGGTTACACAGTGACATCCAGGTAAAATCCAAACCTTCAGCTGTGGAGTTTTCTTGATGAACATTTATTTGAATAGAACGTTGTGCCAGTTCTCTTTTATATATAAGTATTTAAGTTTAAAATATGAGTATTATCTACGTTTGTTTGTACATGATATGTAAATCTGCTCCTGCACTACAGCTGTGTCAGAGGCGTCTCCTGCTGGGCACAAATGGTATTACATCAGTCTCACAGTTTAAACCATTATTTAATCAAATCAAGTACTGTGGCCTGACAGCAGGGGGCGCTCTGCTCTGTGTTCTGGACAGAATCATTCCCACTTCTCTTCACTTCATCCTTTTCCCTGAGAGGAATTATAAATAAAGAAAAGTAACGTTTGAATCAGAGGCAGAAAGAACTTGAGCCAGGTCTAGACCAGGCTTGGAGCTGTGGTAGGGCATCAGACGGCCTGGCTCAGATGGACACACGTTCTGGCTCAGATGGACACACGTTCTGGCTCAGATGGACAGACATTTTGGCTCAGATGGAAAGACATTTTGGCTCAGATGAACAAGCTCTTCCCGTTTCTGGTGTCTGCAGGGGGCCGCTTCTCTGCTGCTGCATAGAGATCCAGCTATAACCTGGATCTCTATGTTACTACTCACTACTGACTGACACCAAAAACATAATAGTGACTTTAGAGGTGACTCCCTGGTCCTGGTCCAGACCTGGTCCTGGTCCTGTCACTGGTGTCTCTGGTTTTGCACAAATCTCTTTATTTCTTTGTATAACTGATGGTTTTTCATATTTATTTCTTTATTTATTTATAAATGTTTTTCCATCAGTTAAACACAACCAGGACCTGGTTCAGACCTGGTTCAGTCTAGCCTGGCCTTAGCCATCCGTACACTCTGCTCAATCATCATTTCCCTGAAATGTAATGTTATGGTGTGGTACGACCAGGCTAGGTTCAGTCCTACTTCAGACCCGGTTTAGACCTGGTTCCTGTGTTGTGTTTACAATTGTTGTAGATATTCAGAAAAGGGGCATTGAGTGAATCATATTTCTGTGACTTTAGGGATTTAAATTCAGTCTGGTTTAGACCAGGTCCTGATCTCAGTCCTGGTCCTGGTTTAGGGCATTATGTGGTGTTTCACATTTTTAAAGTTGTAACATTTCGCACATTCGTTTGAAACATATTAGTCCCTGTAGGTTGGGTCAGGGTCAGAGGTCAGTGGTGAGGGTCAAATATTAGGGTCAAAGGTTAGGGTCAAAGATTAGGGCCAGATGTTAGGGACAAAGGTTAGGGTCAAATGTTAGGGTCAAAGGTTAGGGTCAAAGGTTAGGGTCAAATGTTAGGGTCAAAGGTTAGGGTCAAAGGTTAGGGTCAAAGATTAGGGCCAGATGTTAGGGTCAAAGGTTAGGGTCAAAGGTTAGGGTCAGAGGTTAGGGTCAAATGTTTGGGTCGGAGGTTAGGGGCAAAGGTTAGGGTTAGGGGTCAGAAGTTAGGGTCAGACGTCAGGGTCAGGGGTCGCCCTGAGGCAGCTGTGGCCACATCTCTTCTGTTGGAATGTTTTCAATATACTGAAATATTTTTCTGTTTCAAATTAGATTTAAATAAAGAATTTTTGAACTAACGCGTCCTCTGTGTCTCTGTCTCCTCTGTTTCTGTGTCCTCTGTATCTCTGCCTCCTCTGTGTCTCTGCCTCCTCTGTGTCTCTGCCTCCTCTGTATCTCTGCCTCCTCTGTGTCTCTGCCTCCTCTGTGTCTCTGCCTCCTCTGTGTCTCTGTCTCCTCTGTGTCTCTGTGTCCTCTGTGTCTCTGTCTCCTCTGTGTCTCTGTCTCCTCTGTGTCTCTGTCTCCTCTGTGTCTCTGTCTCCTGTGTCTCTGTCTCCTCTGTGTCTCTGTCTCCTCTGTGTCTCTGTCTCCTCTGTGTCTCTGTCTCCTCTGTGTCTCTGCCTCCTCTGTGTCTCTGCCTCCTCTGTGTCTCTGTCTCCTCTGTGTCTCTGCCTCCTCTGTGTCTCTGCCTCCTCTGTGTCTCTGCCTCCTCTGTGTCTCTGCCTCCTCTGTGTCTCTGCCTCCTCTGTGTCTCTGTCTCCTCTGTGTCTCTGCCTCCTCTGTGTCTCTGTCTCCTCTGTGTCTCTGCCTCCTCTGTGTCTCTGTCTCCTGTGTCTCTGTCTCCTCTGTGTCTCTGCCTCCTCTGTGTCTCTGTCTCCTCTGTGTCTCTGTCTCCTCTGTGTCTCTGTGCAGAGTTAGCGCAGCAGCAGTCTGCTCTACAATGGTCCATTGAAAGTCACTATGACCCTGCCCTGGTGTCTCTGTCCACAGCGACACAGTGGCTGAGTGGACAGCACGCTCATGCACGCTGGGTAAGTGTGCAAGCCGAGCATCAACATGTGGAGATGGGTTCCCGGGCGCAGTACCACAGCTACGGATGGGTCAAATGCAGAGGATGAATTTCCCGACCGGATTAATGAAGTGCACCTTTACCTTTACACATTTCTCTGACACAGAAATGAGTCAAATGCTACAAAATTATTATCTCTTCAGTTGTGTCCAGTGATATGTTAAATGTTTATAATTGACAAAAGTGAATATGTTCCATAACCAGGAAGAGTATGAAGCAATTCAACCCTAACCCCCACGACTATTGCAAATGAGATCCAACACTAACTTGCTCAGAGTGAGTCAGAGTGGGTCAGAGTGGGTCATAGTGGGTCAGAGTGGGTAAATAGCACTGCAAACAAAACATGGATAATTGATAAACTGGTGAACTGTAACGTATGATGTGAGCAAACTCAACATAAAAGGCAAACGGTCAACAACAAATACAGGTCAGTCCTGACTCTTTTATCTTGTGCGCCCCGCCCCCTCCTGTGGACCCACACACACAGTACATTAACAGCAGACACACCATTTACACTGATCAAAGACTGTAAATATTTTTGATGTTTATCCTTGCACATTTCAAGTCCCTCTGTGTGCGTGTGCGCGCCAGCAGGGGGCAGTAGCACCATTGAAAAGTCTTATGTGGACTGTGCTTCAACTTCATCCGAACCTCAGATCCAAGAGGACTCTGAGACGTTGGAACTGGACACTACAGAAACGTGTTTACATGAACCTTTGAGCAGATGTTCGAGTCCAGAGATAGTTACATGGTTACCACTTGGCACATGGCACCAGACACTCTCTACGACAGCAGTGAGTCCAAAAAACCTGGATCAGAGGAACGTCTTTATTATATTTCAAGTCAAACAGGAACAAAACTGGATAAAAATATGATTATGGAATGAAAGAGATCTGGTCCAGGGTCAGGGTCAGGGGTCAGGAGTCCGTGGCAGAGAGATCTCCAGGAAGTGACTGAAACACAAACAAACTCAATTAGACCGAGTTAGATACTTTATAGATCCCTTTATCTATCTATCTAAGAGAAATTCATAAAAATGAGACTCCCTAAAGATGAGGTCTGTAATAAACAAGATGGCGGCACATGAACTGTTCCAGCACTCCCCTGTCACCTGCACATGGACTGTTCCAACAACGTTTTACTTTTTAACCTGTTTGCACTGAGAGTCAAACCAATTTCCTAGTTTGTGATTCTAATTAAAGCTGGGGTTTGAAACTTGTTTTCACCTGTACTTTGTCAGCTCTCACTGAGGAGGCAGATAGTGACTCACAGGGCTCTCACTGAGGAGGCAGATAGTGACTCACAGGGCTCTCACTGAGGAGGCAGATAGTGACTCACAGGGCTCTCACTGAGGAGGCAGATAGTGACTCACAGGGCTCTCACTGAGGAGGCAGATAGTGACTCACAGGGCTCTCACCAGGGCTCTCAGGAGGCAGATAGTGACTCACAGGGCTCTCACTGAGGAGGCAGATAGTGACTCACAGGGCTCTCACTGAGGAGGCAGATAGTGACTCACAGGGCTCTCACTGAGGAGGCAGATAGTGACTCACAGGGCTCTCACTGAGGAGGCAGATAGTGACTCACAGGGCTCTCACTGAGGAGGCAGATAGTGACTCACAGGGCTCTCACTGAGGAGGCAGATAGTGACTCACAGGGCTCTCACTGAGGAGGCAGATAGTGACTCACAGGGCTCTCACTGAGGAGGCAGATAGTGACTCACAGGGCTCTCACTGAGGAGGCAGATAGTGACTCACAGGGCTCTCACTGAGGAGGCAGATAGTGACTCACAGGGCTCTCACTGAGGAGGCAGATAGTGACTCACAGGGCTCTCACGGGCTCTCACGGAGGAGGCAGATAGTGACTCACAGGGCTCTCACTGAGGAGGCAGATAGTGACTCACAGGGCTCTCACTGAGGAGGCAGATAGTGACTCACAGGGCTCTCACTGAGGAGGCAGATAGTGACTCACAGGGCTCTCACTGAGGAGGCAGATAGTGACTCACAGGAAGGGCTCTCACGAGGGCTGACTCACAGGGCTCTGAGGAGGCAGATAGTGACTCACAGGGCTCTCACAGGGCTCTCACGAGGAGGCAGATAGTGACTCACAGGGCTCTCACGGGCTCTCACGGAGGAGGCAGATAGTGACTCACAGGGCTCTCACTGAGGAGGCAGATAGTGACTCACAGGGCTCTCACTGAGGAGGCAGATAGTGACTCACAGGGCTCTCACGAGGAGGCAGATAGTGACTCACAGGGCTCTCACGGAGGAGGCAGATATGAGTCACAGGCTCTCACAGGGACTCACAGGGCTCTCACGGAGGAGGCAGATAGTGACTCACAGGGCTCTCACTGAGGAGGCAGATAGTGACTCACAGGGCTCTCACGGAGGAGGCAGATAGTGACTCACAGGGCTCTCACGGAGGAGGCAGATAGTGACTCACAGGGCTCTCACTGAGGAGGCAGATAGTGACTCACAGGGCTCTCACGGAGGAGGCAGATAGTGACTCACAGGGCTCTCACAGGGCTCTCACGGAGGAGGCAGATAGTGACTCACAGGGCTCTCACTGGGCTCTCACGGAGGAGGCAGATAGTGACTCACAGGGCTCTCACGGAGGAGGCAGATAGTGACTCACAGGGCTCTCACTGAGGAGGCAGATAGTGACTCACAGGGCTCTCACTGAGGAGGCAGATAGTGACTCACAGGGCTCTCACTGAGGAGGCAGATAGTGACTCACAGGGCTCTCACTGAGGAGGCAGATAGTGACTCACAGGGCTCTCACGGAGGAGGCAGATAGTGACTCACAGGGCTCTCACAGGGCTCTCACGGAGGAGGCAGATAGTGACTCACAGGGCTCTCACTGGGGAGGCAGATAGTGACTCACAGGGCTCTCACTGAGGAGGCAGATAGTGACTCACAGGGCTCTCACTGGGCTCTCACGGAGGAGGCAGATAGTGACTCACAGGGCTCTCACTGAGGAGGCAGATAGTGACTCACAGGGCTCTCACTGAGGAGGCAGATAGTGACTCACAGGGCTCTCACGGAGGAGGCAGATAGTGACTCACAGGGCTCTCACGGAGGAGGCAGATAGTGACTCACAGGGCTCTCACGGAGGAGGCAGATAGTGACTCACAGGGCTCTCACGGAGGAGGCAGATAGTGACTCACAGGGCTCTCACTGAGGAGGCAGATAGTGACTCACAGGGCTCTCACTGAGGAGGCAGATAGTGACTCACAGGGCTCTCACTGAGGAGGCAGATAGTGACTCACAGGGCTCTCACGGAGGAGGCAGATAGTGACTCACAGGGCTCTCACGGAGGAGGCAGATAGTGACTCACAGGGCTCTCACGGAGGAGGCAGATAGTGACTCACAGGGCTCTCACTGAGGAGGCAGATAGTGACTCACAGGGCTCTCACTGAGGAGGCAGATAGTGACTCACAGGGCTCTCACGGAGGAGGCAGATAGTGACTCACAGGGCTCTCACGGAGGAGGCAGATAGTGACTCACAGGGCTCTCACTGAGGAGGCAGATAGTGACTCACAGGGCTCTCACGGAGGAGGCAGATAGTGACTCACAGGGCTCTCACTGAGGAGGCAGATAGTGACTCACAGGGCTCTCACGGAGGAGGCAGATAGTGACTCACAGGGCTCTCACTGAGGAGGCAGATAGTGACTCACAGGGCTCTCACTGAGGAGGCAGATAGTGACTCACAGGGCTCTCACTGAGGAGGCAGATAGTGACTCACAGGGCTCTCACTGAGGAGGCAGATAGTGACTCACAGGGCTCTCACTGAGGAGGCAGATAGTGACTCACAGGGCTCTCACGGAGGAGGCAGATAGTGACTCACAGGGCTCTCACTGGGCTCTCACGGAGGAGGCAGATAGTGACTCACAGGGCTCTCACTGGGCTCTCACTGAGGAGGCAGATAGTGACTCACAGGGCTCTCACTGAGGAGGCAGATAGTGACTCACAGGGCTCTCACGGAGGAGGCAGATAGTGACTCACAGGGCTCTCACGGAGGAGGCAGATAGTGACTCACAGGGCTCTCACTGAGGAGGCAGATAGTGACTCACAGGGCTCTCACTGAGGAGGCAGATAGTGACTCACAGGGCTCTCACTGAGGAGGCAGATAGTGACTCACAGGGCTCTCACGGAGGAGGCAGATAGTGACTCACAGGGCTCTCACTGGGGAGGCAGATAGTGACTCACAGGGCTCTCACGGAGGAGGCAGATAGTGACTCACAGGGCTCTCACGGAGGAGGCAGATAGTGACTCACAGGGCTCTCACTGGGCTCTCACGGAGGAGGCAGATAGTGACTCACAGGGCTCTCACTGGGCTCTCACTGAGGAGGCAGATAGTGACTCACAGGGCTCTCACGGAGGAGGCAGATAGTGACTCACAGGGCTCTCAATGAGGAGGCAGATAGTGACTCACAGGGCTCTCACTGAGGAGGCAGATAGTGACTCACAGGGCTCTCACTGAGGAGGCAGATAGTGACTCACAGGGCTCTCACTGAGGAGGCAGATAGTGACTCACAGGGCTCTCACTGAGGAGGCAGATAGTGACTCACAGGGCTCTCACTGAGGAGGCAGATAGTGACTCACAGGGCTCTCACTGAGGAGGCAGATAGTGACTCACAGGGCTCTCACTGAGGAGGCAGATAGTGACTCACAGGGCTCTCACGGAGGAGGCAGATAGTGACTCACAGGGCTCTCACTGAGGAGGCAGATAGTGACTCACAGGGCTCTCACTGAGGAGGCAGATAGTGACTCACAGGGCTCTCACGGAGGAGGCAGATAGTGACTCACAGGGCTCTCACGGAGGAGGCAGATAGTGACTCACAGGGCTCTCACTGAGGAGGCAGATAGTGACTCACAGGGCTCTCACTGAGGAGGCAGATAGTGACTCACAGGGCTCTCACTGAGGAGGCAGATAGTGACTCACAGGGCTCTCACGGAGGAGGCAGATAGTGACTCACAGGGCTCTCACTGGGGAGGCAGATAGTGACTCACAGGGCTCTCACGGAGGAGGCAGATAGTGACTCACAGGGCTCTCACGGAGGAGGCAGATAGTGACTCACAGGGCTCTCACTGGGCTCTCACTGAGGAGGCAGATAGTGACTCACAGGGCTCTCACGGAGGAGGCAGATAGTGACTCACAGGGCTCTCAATGAGGAGGCAGATAGTGACTCACAGGGCTCTCACTGAGGAGGCAGATAGTGACTCACAGGGCTCTCACGGAGGAGGCAGATAGTGACTCACAGGGCTCTCACTGAGGAGGCAGATAGTGACTCACAGGGCTCTCACTGAGGAGGCAGATAGTGACTCACAGGGCTCTCACGGAGGAGGCAGATAGTGACTCACAGGGCTCTCACCTGAGGATGTGTGGGAGCTCAGGGCTGCGGTAGATGAACTTGTGTTTGTAGGAAAGAGACGCAGCAAACGGAACAAACTGGACTTTATGACCAGAGAGGCTTTTGGACCGGGATGCCAACGTGTACAACTGAGGAGAGAGGGGTCAGGTTAAAGACCAGAGAGAGACCAGAGACCAGAGAGAGACCAGAGCCTAGACTTCTGACCTTCATCCCCAGGTGGAATGGCACCACAGCATCGTCTTCAGCGTGAAGGATCAGCAGCGGACACGAGATGTGGTTCACACTGGACACAAGGAGTCAGACTGTAAAAGGAGACGCACAAGCAGCAGTAGCAGTAGCACATACTTTTCGTCGCTGGAGAAGTAGATGTTGTTTGCAGAAATGGTGTCTAAGAAAAACCAGTCAAAACCAGGAAGGAACCGATAAACCTGAAACAGAGACCAGGACTGAACCAGGACTGGACCAGGTCTGGACCAGGTCTGGACCAGGACTGGACAGTACCATGGAGAAGGGGTGACTCTTGGCTTCTTCTCTGATGTTGGTGAATGGAGACTCCAGGATCAGAGCGTCTGGAGGAGAACCTGTGAACACACCATAAAACTCCTCAATACTGCTACTAATGCTAATGCTAATGCTAATGCTAAATCTACCGCTACTGCTAACGCCAATACTAATACCGTTGCAAATGCTACTGCTAATACTAATGCCACTGAATACTCCAAGTGCTCCAGTTTCCCCTGTCACTAAACACATGTACAATAGGGGAGGGGTGAATGAGTGTTTGTGACTGATGTAGATCTGGTGTATTTACAGTTACTGCCGTTTATGAATACACACCATCCAGATAAAGCTAGCAGGTTAGCACTAACTGTCCATCATCTGTATAAAGTCTGTCAGGGGTCAGGGGTGATCTCACACATACCTCTGTCACAAAGACGTCGCACTAGGTTTGTGGCCACTCTGAAATCAAAAAGACTAATATCAGGTCCGAATCAGGTCTGGACCAGGTCTCATGCAGGACTAAAGCAGGACTAAAGCAGGACTAAAGCAGGACTAAAAGCATAGACGGACATAGTCACGCCTATTTCAGCTGTTGAAACTAAAAAATGCATTTGCACATTCGTCAGCCGACACGAGACCCATTAATTTAACAAATGCCTTCAAAAGTCTTCAACAGACTTTACTTTTAACTCCTTCCTCCAAGTTAGAAAAAGCTCTACTTTAGAGATGTTTAGAAATGTGTTTATTATGCCTTATTCTTCTCTACTTTTGATTTGATTGCACCGAGAGCCAAAGCACATTCCATGTCTGTGACTTCCCATTACTTACATGGCAATAAAAATGATCCTGATTCTGAAAAGTCCATAGCGGCTAAACTAAACTGGTCCGAAAAGATATACACTTCCCTCAGCATCGACATCTGGAACATAGCGTTGGGGCCAAGAGCGACTTTTGGCTCACATGCTCATGAACCTTTTTGAGCCGGGACCCGCCCCCACTGGTCTTAAGCAGGTCTAAAACAAGTCTTACCCGGTCCCCAGGGAGTGGCCCCAGACGAACAGTGGGGATTTGTGTCGGACTTTGATCCAATCGTAAACCAACAGAGCGTCTGTTGTCATTCCAGACTCTGAGGGCGACCCGTCCGAGTCTCCCCATCCTGCAACACACAGCATTTGACCCAGTCTGTAACACACACGTGACCCAGTCTGTAACACACACGTGACCCAGTCTGTAACACACACGTGACCCAGTCTGTAACACACACGTGACCCAGTCTGTAACACACACGTGACCCAGTCTGTAACACACACGTGACCCAGTCTGTAACACACACGTGACCCAGTCTGTAACACACACGTGACCCAGTCTGTAACACACACGTGACCCAGTCTGTAACACACACGTGACCCAGTCTGTAACACACACACGTGACCCAGTCTGTAACACACACGTGACCCAGTCTGTAACACACACGTGACCCAGTCTGTAACACACATGTGACCCAGTCTGTAACACACACGTGACCCAGTCTGTAACACACACGTGACCCAGTCTGTAACACACACGTGACCCAGTCTGTAACACACACGTGACCCAGTCTGTAACACACACGTGACCCAGTTTAACACTGATGGAATCCTCCAGGAACCATGAGACTCACCTCTGTAGTCCAAGGCAATGACGTGGAAGCCCAGAGAACTGAGGACCTGAAAGAGAACAGGCGTGAGACCAGAGAGAGAGACCGGCATGAAACCAGAGAGAGAGACACCTGAGAGAGACATCAGAGAGAGAGTACCTTATAAAGCTGCACGCGGTGGTCTCCTCCTCTGGAACACAGGAGAGTACTTTATTTTATAGTACCAGTAGTAATAGTAGTACCAGTAGCAGCAGCAGTACCTGGTTCCTGAGTTGCCATGGAGATAAAGAATCACAGATTGAGCTGATGTGAGTGAGGACTCGAACCACGAGGCGTCTGCGTCCTGAGCCTCTCTCCACAGACGGGAGGGAACGGTGTGCCTGAAGGTCAGAGGTCAGAGGTCATCTCTCTACACGTCAATCGACCAGGCTCCATATCCGAAGTGCACAGCGTCTACACGACAACGGAAAACTATGTTGTTCTAGCGCCCGACCAGAAGGGGGCAGTGGAACTTTAAACCCCAACACACGCAACCCCTGGCAGCATAACCACTTCAACAACAACACCCTCCTCAGGCCACCGCAAAGACATGAAAGAACCAACATCATTCTGCTTTTAACAGAAGCTGCAAAAATGGAAAATGAAAAAAACTCTTTTGTCTGTTTGGACGAACCCGTAGCACCTGGAGGTACTCACCACACGCCCACTCTGCTGCCAGGCTCCGGCTCCAGGTAAAAGTTATGAGTGTGGTTCAAACCTTGGTCCACGGGCCGTTTGAGGTCAATGAAGTACGGGACCCTGACTGAAACCAGAGAGAGTGACATCAGTGACCAGAGAGAGACCAGAGAGGGACCAGAGATGGACCAGAGAGAGACCAGAGAGGGACCAGAGATGGACCAGAGAGAGACCAGAGAGAGACCAGAGAGAGACCAGAGAGAGAGACCAGAGAGAGACCAGAGAGAGAGACCAGAGAGAGAGACCAGAGAGAGACCAGAGAGAGACCAGAGAGGGACCAGAGAGGGACCAGAGAGAGACCAGAGAGAGACCAGAGAGAGACCAGAGAGAGACCAGAGAGGGACCAGAGAGGGACCAGAGAGAGACCAGAGAGAGACCAGAGAGAGACCAGAGAGAGACCAGAGAGAGACCAGAGAGAGACCAGAGAGGGACCAGAGAGAGACCAGAGAGAGAGAGACCAGAGAGAGACCAGAGAGGGACCAGAGAGGGACCAGAGAGAGACCAGAGAGAGACCAGAGAGGGACCAGAGAGAGACCAGAGAGAGAGCCTGGAGAGAGACCAGAGAGAGACCAGAGAGATTCTCAGTTCTTATGTTGTTTGTACCAAAGTTGAGGAAGACCAGTTGGGCCTGGATGGAGGGGAAGACCTTGACGATCACAGGTATGGAGATGTACAGGACAATCAGCCACAGGAA
Source organism: Knipowitschia caucasica (assembly GCA_964034765.1). Taxonomy (NCBI): domain Eukaryota; kingdom Metazoa; phylum Chordata; class Actinopteri; order Gobiiformes; family Gobiidae; genus Knipowitschia; species Knipowitschia caucasica. Next base: position 36,528,339 of record OZ035835.1, read on the forward strand.
CCATTTGCGCATCCATCTGAAGGGGGCGCTCCTGCACACACAACAACATATAACGGGTTCACACAGAAAGGGGTGCAGAGAAACACAACTGCAGGCCTCATCACAGGAGGAATCTGAGACTGTTACACAATATGTACTGAAATATTCACACTGGTTCAGTCCTGGTTCAAACCGAGCTCAGACCTGGTTCAGACCTGGTTCAGACTGAATTCATACCGGGTTCAGATGTTACAGCTCTTGACCAGAGCTGGAGATTTGACCCATTGTACATTTTTTAGTGGTAGGGGAAACCGGAGCACTCAGAGGGAAAGATGCAAATTAAACACAGAACGGCTCTGTTCTGACTGAGTTTTGAACTCAGGTCCTTCTGCTGAACAGTGAGAATGCTTTCCACCCAGCCACCCGGCATGGTTTAATCTCAGTCCTGGTCTGTCAGTCCGAGTCTGTCAGTCCGGTTCTCTCACCTCCTGCATATCTTCCGCATGTCCCCCTCCTCTCCCGGTTCTTCTCCTGGTTCCTCTCCCGGTTTCTCTCCCCCGGCTCTGGTCTCCCTCTCTTCCCGAGGAGAGTCCGTCAGTCCCGGGTGTGAGTCCTCCGCGGGGCCAGGTCTCCTCCGCATTCCTGAAACACACCGGACACAGACCGGGCTCAAACCGGGGGTTCCACCAGGGGTCAGCTCCCGGGCTCGACGGGGGGTGAAGGGCACGGGACCGAAGCTTTGATCAGCTGATCCAAAGACCGCGAGTCACGTGACCACAGCAAGAAGCGTTCACGGGGGGAGAGCGCGTGGGACAAACGAGCTTCAAAACAAACACCGGAGACACGTGGACACCGTAGTAGTATCAGTAGTAGTATCAGTAGTAGTAGTAGTATCAATAGTAGTAGTATAGCAGCAGTAGCAGTAGATACTACAGTGGACGAGACACAGATTTAAACTCTGATTCACTTTTGTGGAACTGGTCAAACCAGAGCAGCTGGACCTGTCACAGGAGGCACATCAGGGTGAAGGGTTAGCTTTGCTTCTAAGTACATTAAAGCTGGACCTGCCACAAGAGGTACCACATCGGGAACAATCGGTTAGCTTTGCTTCTAAGTTCATTAAGATAAGATAAATCTGGGCCACGTAACTTTTCAGAATAGGACTCTGTTGTCACTTGTTCCAGTTTGCTCTATCAGTAGTGTCTGAGTGGTTGGCATTTGTGCCTCACTGCAAGGAGGTCCTGGATTCCATTCCACTTTAGTGTTGAGTTTGCATGTTCTCCCTGTGTCAGCATAAGTTTCCTCCAGGTGCTCTGGACCACCACTACCACTTAAACCATGTCTCAAGGAGGATAACATCTCTTTGTGTGAGAAATGCACCATATAAATTATTATAACTTACTGTACTAGTTTTCACATCTGATGTGATCTGATGTCATTTCTGATGTCACATCTTTATCTCACAGAGAGGACCCCCCTCACTCAGCCAATCAGTCCTAAGCCCAAAGAGACAGATAGTGACTCACAGGGAGATGAGGACGGTGGGTTGTGTTAGTATCTACATCAGAGGCTGGACATATGGTCCTCTGTCTCTTCAGGCTGTATTACTTGGGTTAGGGTCAGTGTTGGGTTAGAGTTAGAGAGTTGACACTGAACCAGGAAACGGAAAACGCAGCTTTAGTCACAGCATAAACAAAAAACAACATTTGTATAAACTAAAAATATCGAATAAATATTCACCATGACGTAACAGCGAAGAGTCCAAATCATGTGTCACTTTCACCAAGAACACAACATTCAGGTGTTTTTCAGTCTATGGCTGGGACCGAGAGGAGGAGGGGCCTCTGAGAACCAGAACTATGAAAACACATTCAGCTCTCAGCCCGAACCTGAATCTGCGCCTGAAACCAAATCTTTTACACTAAACACATACAAACAAACTTGGAATCAAAAGGTGATCGTCTCCCGCAGCCCGAGTGAAATGTTAAGTGAATAAATGCCTTGCTCAACGAAGCGTTTCGGCATCACAGAAATATATATGTATTTCATTTTTAACCATTTTAATTTCCAAGAGTCGCGTAAGGCTGAAGTTTGTTCCACACCGGAACCCGTACTTTTGTGGAGTTGCCAGGTCCGTGAATATTATACAGTCTATGATATTTTAATATATTTAATTATTTTTAATTGATCAAAATTAACACTTACTTAAATATTTGAGATACAACACTAATACTTTACCGTTATCTTAAATACGAACTATGGAACTGGTGGAATGGGAAGAGGACACAGACGGAACCAGAGTTTAATGTGATGAATGTTGTATTTTTCTCGGATTAGAGTTAGATTAAAACATAGATTTGATCAGAGAAGAATGATGGATCTTGTGCTATCCCCGGGTCAGAATGAACCGCTACAGTAATTATAAGTCCAGAAGGGTTTAAATGACACAGGGTCAAGTTCAGAAAAATCATCAAAATTCAGATAGAACAAAAAATATCGAGGGTTTTTTTTCTCACTGTAGCGGGTCAATTTAACCCAAGAAAAAAAATGTTACATAAGTGTTAGTTCCGCAGGGGTTAAGTGAGGCGGAAATGCCTTTCTACTATCATATGTTAAGAAGTGTATCTTCTTCTTGGTATAATAATCATACATCTGTTCGCCTGGTTCTCAGATCTGGCAACCCGGAAACGTCACCACACTTTTCCCGCGCTTCAAACCAAAACAACACCCGGCTTTGGAGACTCGTTATTTACACTCTATGGTTTGGATCTTTTTACTATATACATTTATGGACTTATTTTAACTTTACTATGTACATTTATACTCTCATACACACACAGACCTGCTGATTTTGAAACTGATCCCGTGTTTCTGCTTCAAACCTGTCTCTGAGGCTGTGAACTGAGACATGTATCTGCTGTAGTGTGTGTTTAGTGTGCTGTGTTGTGTTGCAGTCATGTTCTGTGAGAAGGCGCTGGAGTTGATCCGAGAGCTGCACCGAATGAACGACGGACAACTGCCTGCATTTAATGTAAGACTGAGACCAGGACCAGGGCTGAGACCAGGACCGAGACCAGGACCGAGACCAGGACCAGGGCTGAGACCAGGACCAGGGCTGAGACCAGGACCAGGGCTGAGACCAGGACCAGGGCTGAGACCAGGACCAGGGCTGAGACCAGGACCAGGGCTGAGACCAGGCCTGAAGCAGGTCTTGTGTTACAGGAGGACGGGGTGCGGCAGGTGCTTCAGGAGATGGAAGCTCTGTTTGAACAGAACCAGACAGACGTGTGAGTGACCCTAACCCTCACCCTCCCCCTAACCCCACTCAGAAACTGTTTAACCACTGAAACCAGAAAAGGTTTCCTCCAGGTGCTACGGTTGATCTGTCTGTGATGTTTTCAGGAACGAGGCAAAGGCGGAGGGACGCTCGGAGCTTATCCCGTCAATCAAACTTAGACACTGCTGTTTACTGAGGAACCAGCGCTGTGTCGCCTCCTACCTGTGAGAGCTGCACCTTAGAGCTGCACCTTAGAGCTGCGACTGAGAGCTGCGACTGAGAGCTGACCTTAGAGCTGTTCTCTTGCAGATACGACCGGTTGCTGAGGATCAGAGCTCTGCGATGGGAGTACGGCTCAGTTCTGCCCCCTAATGTACGCTTCCACATGTCTGCAGAAGAGGTAAAGCTGGGGTCTGTAACTTTAGCCTCATAAATAACATGTTTAAAGCTGGGGTCTGTAAGTTTAGCCTGATAAATAACATGTTTAAAGCTGGTGTGTGTTTCTTGGTCTCTGTGTGAAGTGGTATAATGGCCACAATTGTAAACTCTGGTCTGTGAAAGGCGCTATATAAATAAAGATTACTTACTTTCAGGTGCAGTGGTTTTCTCAGTATAAAAAGTCTCTGTCTTCGTTCATGAAGAGTTTGGGAAACGAAGAAGGACTAGACCTGACACAGGACACACAGCCCCCAAAGAGTCTCTACATTCAGGTGAGGCCGGGGCTGAGACTCTGGTACAGGACTTTAAAGCTAGGGTATATAACTTTAAAACCATGTGCGTTTCAGGTACGATGTGTCAAAGACCATGGAGAACTAGAGATCGACGACGGAACTGTGATTCTGCTGAAGAGGAACAGTCAGGTACAAGTACTTCTGCTGCTAGCGCTTTTCTTTTTTTAAATTGAAGTTTAGTAAAATGGTACAGATCATTCAGTATTCAAACAAAACTAGACAATGTACCACTTACTGCTGCTATTATAGTGATGTCACTTCCTGTTTCCTTCGCAGCATTTCCTGCCTCGGTGGAAATGTGAGCAGCTGATTCGCCAGGGCGTCCTGGAGCACGTCCTCTCTTAGACAATATTTACATCCAGTGTTTTTCTGAACTCAAATAAAACTGTTTATTTTGTGAGTGAGAACTTCTTTATTAGAGATAATCCACAGTCATTGTAGCCTCAGATTCAAACACTAAACCAGGAGCGACCTCAGTCCTGTCTACAGCCTCGTTGGTCTTGTTTCAGATGCAGACCAGCACAGAATAAAATACATTTCCATTAATTTGGCTTTATTTACAATTGAGGAGAGAGACCAGGTCTAGCTCAGGGCCTCAGGGACCAGGCGTCTCAATAGCTGGTTCAGGGTCTGGTTCTTCGCCTGCAAGAGGCTGTTTTGGTTCAATGTCACAGAGAGTCTCTGCTCGCTCTGTTGCAGCGCCACCATCAGCTCAGACTGCTGCAACTGCAGCTGCTGCAGGAGGAGGGACACAGCACTGAAGCGAGACACCTACACAGACACACAACTGAATACACACACCTGTAGACACAATGAATACACACATAAACAGACAAACACCTGCTCCTTCAGCTCTGAGCTCTTCTCCTGTAGCAGACCTCGTGTGGCCTTCAGCTGCAGCTGCAGGTCTTCAGCCCGAAGAGAGAGACGAGACACAGCCTGCAACAATACCATGTGACTAAGACCAGAGAGAGAGAACAGACACCTGGGACCGTGACCATAAGAAGAACCGTTTATGTGATCTGTTCAACAGTATGAGCAGACTGGACTCTCACCTCTTGCTCGCCCTGTCGCTTGCCCATCTCTCTCTCCCCTAGCTCCTGCTCCACTCTCGCTCTCCTCTCTCGCTCGTCCCGCAGTTGGTCCAGCGCAGAGTCCAATTCTGCTCTGGTCCTGGTCTCGGTCTCTGTCTGGGACTTTGATTCGGTCTGGATCTGGTGGATCTGCCGCAGATGCTGAGACTGGATCACACTCAAGGCTGTATCCGCTCTGAGGACCTGAAAGAAAACATCACCCCAGTTTTTAAAGCACTGTATTTTAGTCCTGGGTCAGACTGGGTATTGAGTCTGGTTTAGTCCTGGTTCAGACCTGGTCTTGGGCCTGGTTCTTGGTCCTCTCCAACTGCTCCACTTGAGTCTTCAGTTCCAGCAGCTGTTGGTTCAGTCTGTGGATCTCCTGATCTTGGGTCTGGACTTCAGCCACCTGAAAAAAGTCCTGCTTTAGTCCTGCTTTAGTCCTGCTTTAGTCCTGCTTTAGTCCTGCTTTAGTCCTGCTTTAGTCCTCATTGGTTGATGCTCGCTCCACACTGGACAAAATACTGTAGGAGGTGACGCAAAAGTGTGTATTCTGACCAATCAGTTATTTTCTTAAAAGTGAATTTATAGAAAACAAAGATGAAAGAGAAATCTAACACCAGGTGAGACTGCAGTACCACGGTCCAACACCAGGTGCAGCTGTCAGATTGTAAAATGAGGACCTTGGACTGGAGTTCCTGGTTTCTGATTTGCAGCATCTGAAGCTCCTCCTCCATCGATGATGTCACTTTCTCCTTCTCTGTGATCAACTTCCTGAGACATAAGTCCAGCTCCTCCCCCTGTAACACAACATCATTAACACACACACAGATGAACAGAGACACACACAAAAACACACACACACCTTGTTGTGAGTATCCTTCAGTCTCTGCTGAGTGAGCGTCACTTCCTGCTTGATGGTTAGAGCCTCCTGATTGGCCAACTGCAGCTGCGCCCGAAGAGACTCCGCCTCCTTCTCATGAGACCTGAGCGACTCACTGAGTGTCTCCCCCTACAGGAAACACACATACACACAAAGAGACACGCACACAAACACACACAGACAATAAAATATGGTTCACTGTATTATGTCTTAGTTCAATAGATAAGATAAAAGATAAGAGATAAGAGTTCCTTTATTCTACATACTATCATTTTATTATGTATTAATTAACATTGAACCCGTCAGCCCTTGGCTTGTAGCAAAATTGTTTTTTTTGGCCAATGATGTATCCGACTTTGACATCTCTGAGCTAGGGGGTTAGCATTGAGCTAGCGGCCTTTTTCCATGTGTATTGCTGGGTTGCAGCTAACGTCACATGGCGAGGCGAAAGTCTTCCAGGAAGGTAAATCTCCTCATCAAGAACAAAATAGAAAATCACTGATTCAGAGTCGAGTGTACAGTTGTGGCAACTGCTCGTATCAAGTGGAGAACGTATGCTCTAATTATTTCTCAAACGGGTGTTTTTTGGAAATTCCTAATATGCAACAGAAGAAATGCTTTAGCATTAGGCACTCAGATACAATGCAGTATTTTTGTGAGGTATACGTAGTAACCAAGGCAACAGTGTCGTCCCTATAACAGCCACTTAATCCTCCTCATTTTTGGAAAAAAATTGACTCCTTAAAACTCTACAAGGCGTTCGCTGCATTTAGAATAGTTTTCACTCAAATTAAGAGTGATACCAACCCACAAAAAGCTCCTATGCATGTCTATTCCCGCATTGCCCATTCTCACTAATAGGACAAGATCACTTCCTATCCTAGGCCCCTTGCCACTCCCCCTTTTGGTCACGCTGTTGCAACCATAGACTGTATATATTAACGGACAGAGTCACGCCTATCTCTGCCGTTCTAACTAATGGGCCAAAAAATGTGCTCTACTGGAGCAATCCAAAATGGCCGCGAGTGGTCCCGCCCACAAGAAAATTGTGAAAAAACGCATCTGTGCATGCGTCAGCCGGAGAGAGCTCCATTCATTTGAACAAGAGATTTCAAAAATTCACAGCAAGTAAACTAGACTGGTCCAAAACACCCCCCTCAGCATTGACACACATGTGGAACGGAGCTTTGGGCCAAGAGACAACTTTTGGTCCATTCTGTAAAGACGTTTTTGAGAGGTCTGCCAACGCTATATGTTAGCATTGGCTAATTTTTATTCCGGGTCCACCCCCATCGGCCCGGGGTGGTATTGCAGCATGTCAGCGCACGTCATTTTGGCCACTTTTGAGCCGGGACCCGCCCCCACTGGTTGCAACCCAATAATCCAGACTCCCCCTACAGGACCGTTAGGAATCAGTTCTCTCACCTGCCTCTTGGTGGCACTGAGCTCCACTTGAAGCTGATGTTTCTCCCGCTCTGATTGGACAAGCTCTTCCTTCAGCCTTTGCAACTGAAAACACACTGTCAGACTGTTGGAGGAGTACACTCTGCAGTACTCTTGCTGTACTCACGGTGGTGCTGTCTTCCTCTGCTCTCCTGGTCTTTAGACTCATCTCTGCGTTTGAAGAACTGAGCTCCAGGTTTCTGTTGCTGAGGTCCAGGACCTGCTGCCGGAGTCCAAAGTTCTGTAGAAGGACCAGGTCTAAAATATGACTAAAGCAGGACTAAAGCAGGTCTAAAGTAGGTCTAAGGTAAGTCAAAAACAGGTCTACAGAAGGACTAAAACAAACCTCTTTGTTGAGTCGTTCTTGCACGTCTTTCATAGTTTCTCGTTCTTGTTCAGTTTCTTCAGTTTTCCTCCTGAAAAACAACCACGTCTGTTACACGCACACGTCTGTTACATTGTTTAGTGTAAATTAGGGGTTAGGGTTCTGACCGTTTTCTGTCCACTTCCTCCTCCAGCGATGTCACTTCCTGTTGAAGCAGCGAAACTCGTTCTAGAAGAGCGACGTTTTCAGACCTCAAGTCGTCCACCTGCGTCCTGAGGAAGAGGAGGAAGAAGCATTACACCTGCGTCCTGAAGAAGAGGGGGAAGAGGAAGAAGTATCACACAGACTGAAGGGAAAGAGGAAGAGGCTTCAGAATCATTACAGAGGCCCTTCGAGTGCCATCAGGTAAGACACAAAATGGCGGACACACCAAGATCTCAGATTCATGTACCAGAGCATCATCAGGCACAAAAAGGCCGCCATCGGAGCTTGTTCACAGGATCATGCAGTGGATTCAGTGTTACAGGCACAAAATGGTCGCCGACGAGCAACATTCAGGTTAACTTTAGAATAATCATGAGACATTTGATCTGATGATATTAGGACACAAAATGAGGCACAGATTTGAATGTTAGACACAAAATGGAGGCAGTCGGTGCTGGATCATGCAGTGGATTTGGTGTTACAGGCACAAAATGGTAGTCGGCGGGAGTTAGTGCGACTGCAGTTGTCTGTCAGACCTGTAAGGGGCGCTGTCCTCTGTCTCCAGCCGCCTCACTAGCTCCTCCATGTGGCCCAGTCTCTGCTCTGACTCGGATCGGAGCCGCTGCAGCTCGGACTGACGCACCAGATCTGCAGAGCGGCGTTGCAACTCCTCCTCCATCTCCACGATCTGCGACGACAGCTGGTCGCACAGACGCATGTAGCCGTCTCTCTCTGCACGCAGACGCAGCGCAAGCTCCGCCCAGTCCTCCGTTAGCCCCGCCCCCTCATTCGATAGCCTCGCCCCCATACGCCTCTCTAAGCTCGAATTTGATTGGCTCTTGAGCAGCTGTAGCCTTTCGACCAGCTCATGCGATTGGCCGAGCTGCGCAGACATTTCCTGTAAGCTCTTCTCTGATTGGCTGAAACGTGGTGTGATTTCCAGTAAGCTCTTCTGTAATTGGTCGAGCTGTGCGTTCGCATTCCCTAAGCAGGTCTGTGAGTGATGGAACTGCGCTGTCATCATCTGCAATCTTCTCTCCGATTGGCCAAGCTGTACCTTTAAGCTCAACTGTAATTGGTTTAGTCGGACGGTCACTTCCTGTAAGCTCGCCTCTGATTGGTCCGCCCTCATGGCCTGCTCTTTTAGATCTCTGATCAGTTTCTGGCGGTCCATACTCAGCTCCTCCTCTACGTTTCGTGCTTTTTGTAGCTCCGCCTCTTTGTGTTGTAGCTCCTCCTCCTTATCTTGTAGCTCCACCTCTAGCTTCGCCCCCTCCCGCATCAGTCGCGTGTTCAGTTTTTCGTGCGATTCTAAAAACGTGGCGCTTTCCTTCAGCTGCACACATGCCTCCCGCAGTCTCTCCTCTGATTGGACGAGAGATGAACGCAAGTGTTGTGTCTCTTCTTGATTGGCCAGCTGGTTTTCCCACACCACTCTTAGCTCCGCCTCCCTGCGCTCTGCCTCAGACCTGTTCACATCACAGTCTGCAAATACTGCTACTATGGTTACACAGTTGTCACGGTGATACAGACTGCTACTATGGTTACACAGTTGTCACGGTGTTACAGACTGCTACTATGGTTACAGTGTTGTCACGGTGATAAAGACTGTTACTTGTTACATCAAGCCCTGGTTTCATCTCAGCAGTAGTGGTTCCTGGTCTCAGTCCTGGTCAGAATTTTTAATTTTTGCTCTTACTGGACACCTACGGGGGATCAAAAAGGTATCTATCTATACATCTATCTATCGGCCCTGGTCTCGGCCCTGGTCTCGGCCCTGGTCTCGGCCCTGGTCTCGGCCCTGGTCTCGGCCCTGGTCTCGGCCCTGGTCTCGGCCCTGGTCTCGGCCCTGGTCTCACCTCAGCACCAGTTGTCCCTGGTCCATCTTCAGCCGTAGCTCCGCCTCGAGCTGGTCTTTCTCTGCGCTCAGTTTTTGGACCAAGTTTGAAATTTCACGAGCGAAATTCTGCTCCATCTCAGCCCGCTCCCTCTGCAGCCTAGGGTCAGGGGTCACAGGTCACACACACACACAAACACAGGTCACGCACAGACACACACCTCTTGCTCTGCTCGCGGTCCCTGCTCTCTGTTGCCCTCTGCTGGTGTCTCTCCGCTTGTTCCTTCATGGTTTTCAGCTGAGCCTCCAGCTCAGACTTCTGCTCCTCCAGTTCACAGATCTCCATCTGAAACACAGACCGTGACCTCAGACCACTTAAAGCTGTGGTCTAAAACTGGGTCTAAAACAGATGCTTCTGTCACTTTCATATCATGTTTTTGTGATGTCACATGTTTAGATTTGCTCTGTTCTGGACCAAAGACTCGTAGCGATGTATGAAGAAGAAACATGTTTTCTGTTTTTCTGTGCATCGTTTGAGTTTATCCAAAGCCAAGGGTTAACTAAGTATCTACTAACCCTAACTCTAACCCACCAGTTACTTATGAGGGTTACACTCAGTTGTACTCAGTGTCGTCACATGGTCAGGACTGAGTTTCGGGTTCAATTCCCGTAACAGTAAATATTTTTCAAATAATTTTAATGTTGTTTATTTTTAATAAAATGTTTCATTGTGTCCGACCCAGAGCTGGAACCAAACCTACACCATTGGCGTGTAGTACCTGTAGTACTTACTGTAGCAATTCTAGTACTTCTAGAACCTGTAATACTTGTTGTAGTACCTGTCATACTTCTAGTACATGTAGAACCTGTAGTACTTACTGTTGTACCTGTAGTACTTCTAGTGGTACCTGTAGTACTTCTAGTATCTGCTGTACCTGTACCTTAAACCCCTGGGAGATGTCCTTTCTCTCCAGCTCCATACTGCGTCTCATCTGCTCCAGACTTCGCTCATAATAATTCACCTGTAACAGACATTTGTCAGACCTGGTCCAGTCCTCAGTCCCAGTCCTCAGTCTCAGTCCCAGTCCCGGTCTTACCTGAGTCTCCATCTTGACCTGCAGTTGTTGCACCTCCTCTTGATGGTTCTGTCGCAGCTGTTCTAGAGCCAGCTCAGTCTGAAGAGAGACCGAGGGACCAGAGACCAGACCAGAGACCAGACCTGAGACTGGATCTGAGTCTAATCCAGAGACCTGACCAGAATCTAATCCAGAGACCTGACCAGGATCTAATCCAGAGACCTGACCAGGATCTAATCCAGAGACCTGACCAGGATCTAATCCAGAGACTTGACCAGGATCTAATCCAGAGACTTGACCAGGATCTAATCCAGAGACCGGACTAGGGATAGGACCAGAGTCCAAGGAGCTCAGTTCTGAAAATAAAAAATAAAATATCTGAGTTAAAAAAAACCCATCTGAGCCAAATGTCCTGCCCTCAGGCTCTGGATATTTTGGCTCGGATGAAAGCCGACCTCTGACCTGTTCTGTCGGCAGGAAGCAGCTTCCTCCGGACACGAGGAGAGTCTGAAAAAGCAAACATGTTTTGTTTAGATTACTTTAATTTAGTTAGAGACAGACATACACTTAGAAACATGTTGGAGAGATCCAGACGGGGGCGGGGTTAAACTCACCATACCTGTGTGAGGGGCGGGGCTAAACTCACCATACCTGTGTGAGGGGCGGGGCTAAACTCACCATACCTGTGTGAGGGGTGGGGCAAACTGAGGGGCGGGGCTAACCTGCTCTACCTGTCATACATGTTTATACTATAGTTCAGGTAAAAATTAAACCTAGGATCTGTAATTCTTTGTCTTATAATCAGAATCATTTTTATTGCCACGTAAGTAACAGGAAGTCACAGACTTGGAAATTGCTTTGGCTCAGTGAAACAGTTAGAAAGAGAGGTAAAGGTATAGAGGCATAATAAAAGATAAAAATAAACAACCAAAAAGCTCATCTTTAGTGTCAGAAAGATCCCTGTGAGTCAGTACCTGCCTCTTTGCACTGAGAGCTGATTGGCTGAAAGAGGGGGTCCTCTCTCTGATCTAAAGATGTGACATCACAAATAGATGATGTGAAACTAGTGACAAAAGCAACTGTTTTAGAGCCAGAACCAGAGACATGGGTTTAATACGGAGTTCTATGGATCTGAGAGTTACAGACCCCAGCTTTAAAGTCACAGACCCAGCCTTAATAATAATCACTGAAACGAATTATGAACCTGACCATAGATACAGACCCTGATGTTCCACTGTGGGAGGAGCCAGTGGTTACTATGGTTACTGTGGTTACCATGGTCACCGTTATCTGGAGTGCGCTGATCTCTCGGGCGTCTGGTTTTTCTTTGACTCTTCACCAGCTCTGAGGTCAGCTCGTCGTTACGGTCTCTCAGCTCCTGAAACAGACACATATGGTCTCGGTCCTGGTCTCGGTCCTGGTCTCGGTCCTGGTCTCGGTCCTGGTCTCGGTCCTGGTCTCGGTCCTGGTCTCGGTCCTGGTCTCGGTCCTGGTCTCGGTCCTGGTCTCGGTCCTGGTCTTACCCTACACTCCTCTTCATATCCTCTGATGATCTCTGTCAGTCTCTCTGGACTCGCGGCGCCACCACCAGGCTCCAGGCTGAACTGCACACAACAACACAGACTCTGATTGGTCCACAGCTCCAGAGCTCTGGGCCGACAGCCAATCAGAGCAGAGGACAGTGAAGCATGCAGGAGTTAAATATTTATGAGAAACTAGACTCTTTAGACCAGAGACCGGACCCAGACCAGAGACCATAGACAGACACACAGACCACAGAAACAGAGACCAGGGAGTCACCGATACAAACCATCATCTCTTCAATAAACTTTGGAGAAGGCTGAAATGCCAGTGGCAGTTGGTTTTTGACTGTTAAGACAACTGCTAAAATGTTAAATAGTTTTTTAATTTCTGAAATTCATAATTGAAATAATTTCAATATTTTTTTTTCAATGAATTCCCAGGGATAACACAGTGCAGTATTTGGTGCATCCCTAACATAGCCCATGGAGTAAGCAATGTTCATGTTTAGATGCAGTAAAGCTCAGGTACACAGATCTGAAAGCGTCATGGTTACACATACACACAGACACACACACACACACACACCTTGTCCACCAGGAGGCGCTCCAGCTCTTGCTGTAGTTTGTTGAAACTCGTCTCAGATTCGTTCAGCTTCAAACGCAGCTCTGACAGGTCCTGATGTAGACTCAGGTTCTCCTGAGGGACCAGACCAGAACTGAGACAAGACCTAACCTAGGACTAGGTCTCCAGAGCCCAGAGACAAGGGACAAGAGACAAGAGCCGGCCGTGTCTGGGTATGTTTGCAGTGGTCGAGTTTCAGAGTCTGAATAATGGACTGAACAGCGTGAGATGTAGAACCCTGACCTCTGTGACCTCTCTGTTGGTGGCTCATTACAGCTTCCCCTGGAGTAAAACTAGACGTAATACCAGGTGTTACCTGTGTGAGGGTGGACAGCTCTCCCTGGTGTAATAACAGGTGTACTACCAGGTGTAATCTGTGTGAGTAATATCAGGAGTAATACCAAGTGTTACCTGTGTGAGGGTGGACAGCTCCCCCTGCTGGTGCGTCTGTCGTGTGGTCAGTTCCTGTAGTGTCCTGTGGAGGGAGCTCTTCTCTGTCTCCAGCTGCTGAACTGACTCCACTTCCTGCTGCAGCTGTGACCTCAGCTCTGAGACACGCCCCCTACAGGCCACCTCCACCTGTCTGTGAGGGAGGGGCATGAGGGAGGGGAGGGAGGAGGCTCCACCTGTCTGTGAGGGAGGGGGAAGGGGCAGGAGGAAGGGGAGGGAGGAGGCTCAACTTGTCTAGTAGGGGGCATGACGGAGGGAAGGGGCATGAGGGAGTTTTGTTTGTGTCTGTGTGTGTGTTGTGTTGCACAGACCTGATCCTGTCTGTCACACTGGTCTCCATAGCGACCTGTCGTTCGTCCATCTCCCGCAGCAGCTGCAGGTTCCTGAAGTCTGACTTTTCCAGATCAGATCTGTATTTGTCCTTCTCCCTGCGGCTCTGCTCCAGGACTGACCTGAGAGATACATGTTACAGTATACAGCTGGTCTAACCTCTCCCGGCTCTGTCACTCTCTGGTCACTCTCTGGTCACTCTCTGGTCACTCTCTGGTCACTCTCTGGTCTCTTAGAACTCACTGCAGATGCTGTAGCTCTGTTCTGAAGCAGATGAGTGCCGCCTGGTGGACAATGTTCGAACTGACGCAGAGTTCATTTTGCAGAACAGACGACAGGTCTGAGAGCGACACAGGCTCGTCCCCCGGGAAGTCCAGCAACTGAGGAGAGAGCACACCTGGGCCTAGCACCTGTGGACACGCCCCCTCACCCTATCCACCCCTGCAGGACATGCCTCTTCCCTTACCCCCCCCTCACCTGCAGCACTCGTGGGCCGTCCCTCAGACCCTCGTCCCTCCACAAAGACAGCACCTGCTCCGGAGATGCTGTCCCTGTCCCATTGTCCAGGACACTGAGGAGAGAGGAGGAGAAGGAGGAGGAAACGAGGGAGGAGGACGACACCTGAGGAGAGAGGAGACAGGGGTTAGGAGAGGGTCGGCACTAGATCATATACGGAATCGGGACAAAACCGGAAGTAACACTGGTTAAGGTTAGGCATGAATAGGTAATTTGTAATATTTACTTCCGCTTCCGTCCCGATTTCGTATATGATCTAGTGCTGACCGTGAGGAGTGACGAGGGAGGAGAAATGAGAGAGAGGAAACAGTAGAGGAGAGAGGGGAGACAGGAGAGGAGAGAGAGAAGAGATAGAAGAGAGGGGAGAAGAGACAGAGCAGGGAGAGGAAAGAGGGGAGAGAAGAGAGGAAAGGAGAGAGAGGAGAGAGCAAGGGGATAGAGAAGAGGAGAGAGAGAGAGGAGAGAGAGGAGAGAGCAAGGGGATAGAGAAGAGGAGAGAGAGAGGAGAGAGAGGGAGAGAGGAGAGAGAGGAGAGAGCAAGGGGATAGAGAAGAGGAGAGAGAGAGGAGAGAGAGAGAGAGAGGAGAGAGAGGAGAGAGCAAGGGGATAGAGAAGAGGAGAGAGAGAGGAGAGAGAGGGAGAGAGGAGAGAGAGGGAGAGAGGAGAGAGAGGGAGAGAGGAGAGAGAGGGAGAGAGTTCGACTACATTACAGTGAGTCAGACCTTCAGGTTTCTGTCAGGAGCAGAAGTCGAAGTCAAACTGATGACTGTGGAACTCATACTATCAACAGGAGTTCTATTGTACTGTTGTATTGTAGTATTAACAATAGAGTTAACGATAGAGAATCACTGATGTGACGAATCCACAGGCTGAGATCATTATGCACACCTGTGCTAAGCCCTGCCCCCCAACTGTGATAAGCCCCGCCCACAGCTGTGACTGACAGCTCTATTGTGGATGTATTTTGAGATGTGTGTGTTTGAAGGAAAGCTCACGGAACTGAGCTATAGACAGAAGCAGGTCTAAAGCAGGACTAAACCAGAATTAAACCAGAACTAAAGCCGGTCTAAACCAGGACTAAAGCAGGTCTAAACCAGAACTAAAGAAGGTCTAAAGCTGATAGACTAAAGCAGGACTAAAGCAGGTCTAAAACAGGTCTAAACCAGAACTAAAGCAGGTCTAAACCAGAATTAAACCAGAACTAAAGCCGGCCTAAAACAGGACTAAAGCGGTCTAAACCAGGACTAAAGCAGGTCTAAAGCTAGTAGACTAAAGCAGATCTAAACCAGGTCTAAAGCAGGTCTAAACCAGGACTAAAGCAGGACTAAAGCAGGACTCACTGGGGCTAGTCTCAGGGGGGTGGAGGTGCAGAAGTCCTGGTCCAGACTCTCGGACCATGTGTCCTGGAACAGAGACAGTGTAACCATGGTATCTCCCTCATGAGTGTCAGCTCTGATGCTGTGTTTACCTGGAGGACGAGCTCTTCCCCCATCAGCTTCTCTGAAAACACAGTCAGCAGCTTTAATAACCATCATCTCCTGTGTCTGAGCCCAGAGAGTCACAATCTGACCCTGTTGGCGGAGAGCTGATGTATCTGTATTAAAACCATTAAAATCACTCAGCCAATCAGCTCTCAGCCCAAAGAGGCAGATACTGACTCACAGGGATATTTACCACACAGACAGTATGAATTATTTTGAGATTAAAGTTATTTATTCGGTTAAAGTTACAGACCCCAGCTTTAAACTCACCTGAACTCTGTTGGGTCCTTGTCGGGCTTAACAGAAAAAGCCAGGTCTGAACAAGGTCTGAACCAGTTCTGAATCAGGTCTGAACCAGGTCTGAATCAGGTCT
The DNA here is from genome assembly GCA_964034765.1 of Knipowitschia caucasica. Classification (NCBI taxonomy): domain Eukaryota; kingdom Metazoa; phylum Chordata; class Actinopteri; order Gobiiformes; family Gobiidae; genus Knipowitschia; species Knipowitschia caucasica. The sequence continues at coordinate 36,544,462 of OZ035835.1, forward strand.
GAAGCAGGTCTGAAGCAGGTCTGAAGCAGGTCTGAAGCAGGTCTGAACCAGGTCTCTGAGTTCAGATTCTTTGGAGGATTAAATTTACTAAATCTGCAACACACACACACACACACACACACACACACCTAGAGTCTGGACCATGGTCTGGACCTGGAGAGAGTCACATTCCTCCAGAACCACTTCCTGCCCCGAGGGGGGAGGGCATCTGGGGGAATGTGATAATATAACCATGAATATGATCTAAACAAATCATAAGACTCTTCTGGCCCAGTCGTCCTTGTCCAGTGGTGCTTTCTAGTCAAAAAAAATCCTGGTCTAGTCCTGGTTCAAACTTCTTTCAGATTTGCAGTAGTCTCGCGAGATTTTAGCTTCATTTACACAAAGTAACGAGAAAAGTTTTCCTCTCGCGAGAGTTCTTCGCTTCACCATAGTAACGGGGAAAGCGCCGTGAACAAAAGCACAGAAACTAAACAAATTGAACAGAACCAGACCGGACAGAAGCAGACCGGACTGAACCAGACCAGACTGGACCAGACCGGACTGACCCAACTGCGCGTGAGGAGCAGCGCACGCGGACAGCATCGCGGCTCCGAGAGTTTACAGAGTTTCAGAAGCGGTTTACCCGAGGTGTAGAGACGTGTTCGTGTTCCAGTTGCTCCTCTGGGTGTCCGGTGCGAGTCCGGTGCAAGTCCGGTGCAAGCCCGGTGCGTGTGTTGCGTGTCGGTGCCTCGCGGATAGGTCTCTGCAGCTCTCACCGGGACACGGGGATAACGGGACAGTGACGTCACACCGCGGAACAGCGGCTCCTCGCGGCACAAATGTTCCGTCTGTGTTTACATCTCAGAAAGATGAAGATGAAGAGATCCCACCGTGGGGAGAGGTCAGTGTTGCATTAATATATACAGTCTATGGTTGCATCACAAGTGCACAATAACTATATACTTAAATAACTTTAGATTATTAAAGAATTTTCTGTTGTGTGTGGAGCAGTCCTGTACCTAAATATATCTAATCTTCTTCATATCAAATACAATGAAAAACGTCTCACTTTAATACAATCTTTGTTTCATAAAGATCATCTGTGAAACAGGCCCATGTTGTGTGCAACATGTTATAACACTGTTGTGTGTAATACGTCACAACACTGTCAACGGATGAAGCGGAAGAAAATTTATGGATGGAGGAGGTTCTTGTGTTTTCAACTACAGTCCATTTTTGAAAGCCAAATTGAAATCAAGAGCATTCCCCTCTGCACCTGAATTCACTAAAGCAGTGAGAGGCAGAGTTAGTGAAATGTTAAAACATATTTCAGTCCACAGCTGCATTCTTTTGAAGGGGAAAGGGGAGATGGAGGAACGGTTTACCAGTGCCAACTCATCATTCAATTGATCATTTTAAACCACTACCAAAACTGTTTGGAGAGTGCAATCATAAGATAGACTTTATTGATCTCACATTGGAGAAATGTACATGTCACATTTGGCACAGATAGAATCACTCAGTTTGTGCAAAAGACAGTACAAACATGTTAAAGGCTAAAAACATAGTCTGTGCAGGAAATAAATACGTACAATAAAATACATCCCATGAGTAGGCGTTTGGAATCCTCCATGCCTTGAACAGGATGATCAAAAACTTTCCGTAATTCACCAACAAACTTTTTTATAACGATGAGTGTCAAATCATTCTGCCAAATGATAGTGGCCCAATCCCATGATATAGGCAATTCTTTTGACGGTCGTGAGCTAAGATTAAGATCCTTTATTTGTCCCACAGTGGGGATATTTCAGACACATATGTTGCTGTTTTTTGACTGTACAGGAACACTGAAGGAGAAACCTCAGTAATGTTCGGGATCCAGGAGGTGGGCTTCTCTTGTGGACTGAACACTCACACCAACAAGAGTTGGAGTAAATGGATTATTCTCTGAGCAAAAAGAGTCGTCCATAGGATCTCCACAAGGGGGCGTCATCTCACCACGTCTCTGCTACTCTGCTACTCTGCACACAGGACCCTAGCCGGAGCAAGACTCCAAACATCTGTCCTAGGCCAGACCTGGACCAGTCCTGGAAAAGGGTTTGGGTTAGTGTGTGACCGGAAGCACTTGGTCCTTGGGAAGGCTCTACAGAAGATACTGAGGAGACTGAGACCAGAGGGAGACCCCAGAGAGAGAGACCAGAGACACCAGACCTATATGAGTCACATGATAACTGTTTTTCTCTATATATGGGGTACAATGGATTACAGACCCAGCTCTAAAGTCACGGACCCCAGCTTTAAAGTCACGGACCCCAGTTTTAAAGTGATAGACCTGAGCTTTAAAGTGATAGACCTCAGCTTTGAAGTGATAGACCTCAGCTTTAAAGCTGCTGGTCTACATTTGCTCCTTCAGGCTCTGAACAGCTGGCTTGTAATCTTACTGCAGTTATTAAAAGATCAGATAATGGCTTATTAATCCTCAGTAGAGGCGGGGACTACGTGACCCAGTTACTACGACGACGAGACTCTAACATCAAAGGGACATGACTCCAACATCAAAGGGACATGACTCCAACATAAAAGGGTCATGACTCTAACATCAAAGGGACATGACTCTAACATCAAAGGAGCATGACTCTAACATCAAAGGGACATGACTCCAACATCAAAGGGACATGACTCCAACATCAAAGGAGCATGACTCTAACATCAAAGTAACATGACTCCAACATCAAAGGAACATGACTCTAACCTCAAAGGAACATGACTCTAACATCAAAGGGACATGACTCTAACATCAAAGGGACATGACACCAACATCAAAGGAACATGACTCTAACATCAAAAGAACATGACACCAACATCAAAGGAACATGACTCTAACCTCAAAGGAACATGACTCTAACATCAAAGGAACATGACTCTAACATCAAAGGGACATGACTCTAACATCAAAGGGACATGACACCAACATCAAAGGAACATGACTCTAACATCAAAGGAACATGACTCTAACATCAAAGGGACACGACTCTAACATCAAAGGGACATGACTCCAACATCAAAGGGACATGACTCTAACATCAAAGGGTCATGACTCTAACATCAAAGGAGCATGACTCTAACATCAAAGGGACATGACTCCAACATCAAAGGGACATGACTCCAACATCAAAGGAGCATGACTCTAACATCACAGGGACATGACTCCAACATCAAAGGGACATGACTCCAACATAAAAGGGTCATGACTCTAACATCAAAGGGACATGACTCTAACATCAAAGGAGCATGACTCTAACATCAAAGGGACATGACTCCAACATCAAAGGAACATGACTCCAACATCAAAGGAGCATGACTCTAACATCAAAAGAACATGACTCTAACATCAAAGGGACATGACTCTAACATCAAAGGGACATGACTCTAACATCAAAGGAACATGACTCTAACATCAAAAGAACATGACTCTAACATCAAAGGGACATGACTCCAACATCAAAGGGACATGACTCTAACATCAAAGGAACATGACTCTAACATCAAAGGGACATGACTCCAACATCAAAGGGACCCCATATAGAGAGAAAAACAGTTATCATGTGACTCATATAGGTCTGATGTCTCTCTGGTCTCTCTCTCTGGGGTCTCCCTCTGGTCTCAGTCTCCTCAGTATCTTCTGTAGAGCCTTCCCAAGGACCAAGTGCTTCCGGTCACACACTAACCCAAACCCTTTTCCAGGACTGGTCCAGGTCTGGCCTAGGACAGATGTTTGGAGTCTTGCTAACATCAAAGGGACTTGACTCTAACATCAAAGGGACATGACTCTAACATCAAAGGGACATGACTCTAACATCAAAGGGACATGACTCTAATATCAAGGGAATCAGACAGGAGAAAGTGAACAAAGACTGTGGGGTTCCTCAGGGGTCGACACTGGGGCCCATCACCAGAAAGAGACCAGAGAGAGACCAGAGTGGGACCAGAGTGAGAGACAAGAGAGAGACCAGAGAGAGACCAGAGAGAGATCAGAGAGAGACCAGAGTGTGACCAGAGTGCGACCAGACAGATCTTTATCTCTCTCTGGTCTGTCTTTGGTCTCTGTGCAATATTTAGCAGTAGAAGTATTAGACGCATTAGCAGCAGTCCTATCCATTGCAGCAGCAGTAGCATTAGCATTAGCAGCAGTGCTATCTCTGGACATGTACATAATTCCTTAATGGCGTGTATCAGATGTTGCCTTTAATCCAATCGCTAAAGTGATTCGTAAAAACAATTATGTGTTCTGTGGCCTGGATCCTGGACTAAGCCTCCTCCAAGACCCGCTGTTGCTGTGGCGGCCCTGAGCTGTTGCCATGGCGTCGGATTATCATCAAATGGCTTCTTACGGCGCGCTCTCTAAGAGTTTTACTGTAAAGAGAGTAATGGACCACGATCTGTGACCGCAATCAGGATTACAACCCAGGACTTTCAGTAATACTGCTGTGGTACTGCAGTACTACAGTACTGATGTAGTACTGATGTAGTACTGATGTAGTACTGATGTAGTACTGATGTGGAACTGATATTTTGTTGTAGTACTGATGCATGTAAGTAATCTTTATTTATATAGCGCCTTTCACAGACCAGAGTCACAAAGCGCTTTACAATTGTGGACATTTCTCTCCCACCTCGCGCAGGGGTCACCAGTCCAGGAGGCGTGTGCCAGACCTATTGTACATGTTTTTAGTGGTAGGGGAAACCGGAGCACCTGGAAGAAAACCTACGCAGACACAGGCAGAACATGCAAACTCGGGCGGCACGGTGGCTGAGTGGATAGCACTCTCGCCTCTCAGCAAGAAGGTCCTGGGTTCGAATCCCGGTCGGACCAGGGCCTTTCTGAGTGGAGTTTGCATGTTCTCCCCGTGTCTGCGTAGGTTTCCTCCGGGTGCTCCGGTTTCCCCTACCACTAAAAATATGTCCAATAGTTCTGGCATGTGCCTCCTGTACTGGCCCCGCTCCCATCTCTGTGTGGAGTGAGAGACAAATGCCCAAAATTAACAATTGTAAACCGCTTTGAGACTCAGATCTGCAGTGAAAAGGCGGTATATAAATAAAAACTTACTTACTTACTTACTTACAAACTCAAATCAGAAAGGCCCCATTCTGACAGGGATTCGAACATAGGACCTTCTTGCTGAGAAGCGAGAGTGCTAACCACTCAGCCACTCCTTGCTGTATCTGATGCAGTACTGTTGTAGTATTGATGCAGTACTGATGCGGTATGGATGCAGTACTGTTGTAGTACTGATGCAGTACTGATGTAGTACTGTTGTAGTACTGATGCAGTACTGATACAGTACTGATGCAGTACTGTTGTAGTACTGTTGTAGTACTGATGCAGTACTGTTGTAGTACTGTTGTAGTACTGATGCACTACTGATGCAGTACTGTGGTAGTTCTGATGCAGTACTGATGCAGTACTGATGCAGTACTGATGCAGTACTGTAGTAGTACTGATGCAGCACTGATGCAGTGCTGTGGTAGTTCTGATGCAGTACTGATGCAGTACTGTGGTAGTACTGATGCAGTACTGATGCAGCACTGATGCAGTACTGTGGTAGTACTGATGCAGTACTGTTGTAGTACTTTTGTAGTACTGATGCAGTACTGATGCAGTACTGTTGTAGTACTGTTGTAGTACTGATGCAATACTGATGCAGTACTGTTGTAGTACTGTTGTAGTACTGATGCAATACTGATGCAGTACTGTTGGAGTACTGATGCAGTACTGTTGTAGTACTGTTGTAGTACTGATGCACTACTGATGCAGTACTGATGCAGTACTGATGCAGTTCTGTGGTAGTACTGATGCAGTACTGTGGTAGTACTGATGCAGCACTGATGCAGTACTGTGGTAGTACTGATGCAGCACTGATGCAGTACTGTGGTAGTACTGATGCAGCACTGATGCAGTACTGTGGTAGTACTGATGCAGTACTGTGGTAGTACTGATGCAGCACTGATGCAGTACTGTGGTAGTACTGATGCAGTACTGTGGTAGTTCTGATGCAGTACTGATGCAGTACTGTGGTAGTACTGATGCAGTACTGATGCAGTACTGATGCAGTACTGTGGTAGTACTGATGCAGTACTGATGCAGTAGGATAAAAAAGATCCTTGAGGACAGTGGTCTTTATGAGTTTGAACTGTTATAGTCACTCACTTTGTGTTGACAATTCAACCACTTTGTAAAGTCTTCTGATACACACACACACACACACACACACACACACACACACACACACACACACACACACACACACACACACACACACACACACACACACACACACACACACACACACACACACACACACACACACACACACACACACACACACACACACACACACACACACACACACACACACACACACACACACACACACACAACACACACACACACACACACACACTGGTAATCAGCCCAAACAGCTGTCAGTTCCTTGATCACTAATGAGAGAACTGCTTATCTTCAGTTTGTTTCATCTGTCACCGACTTCATCATCATCTTCATCAGCTCTATATCAGTCTCTGGTCTCTCCGTAGACCCAGGACTGAGTCTGCAGACCCAGGACTGAGGCTGTAGACCCAGGACTGAGTCTGCAGACCCAGGGCAGGGGCGGTAGATCCAGGACTGAGGCTGTAGACCCAGGACTGAGGCTGTAGACCCAGGACTGAGGCTGTAGACCCAGGACTGAGGCTGTAGACCCAGGACTGAGGCTGTAGACCCAGGACTGAGGCTGTAGACCCAGGACTGAGGCTGTGACACAGGGGTTGAGCCTCCACAGTAACTACAGACCCATAAACCTACTGCCTGCAGTTTCAAAGATACTTGAGAAGTGCATTACGCAGACGAACTGTGGTCCGTTTAATCTGCACAAAATGCAATTTGGCTTCAGGAAAAATAACTCAGCAGAGACAGCCGTTTGTTTTCTGATGGAAAAGCTTGAAGCTGAACATCGACAAAGGAGGTTTGTAGGAGCTGTTTTTTCTGGACCTGAAGAAGGCATTTGATACTATATTTTCCAAATTAAAAACAAAAATTCTCATACTTTCACCAAGTGATTCACAAAATGTTTCCGCTGGGCCCCCCATTGGATCGAATCCAAACAGTCAGCATGTTCTTCTTTTCTCTTCTTAACTTCAAACAGAACACAATGCAGTTTAGCATCTGACCAGTATTGCAATAGCGCAAGTATAGGATAAGATCTCGGGGGGACTGAATATTCCGCCTCACAGACCCGGAACCAAATCCCAAACTTTATGTGAACTATCATCACTCAACTCTTTCACCCACCAGCTGAAGTCCTGGCTCCTGAACCGTCAGACCTGCCAACACGGCTGACCAGTGACAAGGAGCGCAAGTCCATGAATGCAATGGACATGTGCAATAGAGGGCTGTGTGCAATAGAGGCCTGTGTGCAATAGAGGGCTGTGTGCAATAGAGGGCTGTGTGCAATAGAGGCCTGTGTGCAATAGAGGCCTGTGTGCAATAGAGGCCTGTGTGCAATAGATGTTTATGTGCAAGATGTGTACTTTTGAGTGCGCTGGAAAACGGCCGCAAGTCCTAAGTATCTCTGAAACAGTTATTGTTTTGTGCTTTACAATTTTTTTTGTATTGCTTTTTTCTACCTGAGATGTTGCTGCAGTACAGTGTTCATGGTTTTACACTGGTCCAGACCGGAGCAGAGAGGATTCATGGTTTTGCACTGGTCCAGACCAGAGCAGAGAGGATTCATGGTCCGAACCAAGCGTATCAGTCAAAAATCCACAGGAGAAATGCTAACTTTTTGAAAAATGCTAATGAAGCATTTAGCATTTTAATGAGAAAATGGTCCAAACCAAGCGGCTACTCCACCTTTTGACCCATTCTGCTCCACCTGGAGGCTACTCCACCTCTGCTGTTGTGACCTGAAGGGCTGAATAATCAGCAACAGAAAGATCTTTTTTAGAAAGATCAATAAAAAAAAATATTTTTGCTGCTACTAGACACTTGAATTTCTCCTATGGGGATCAATAAAGTATCTATCTATCTAGAGGGTTGCGTGCAAAACATTATGTGCAATAGTTGGTTGTGTGCAACGGTTTCTGTTTTCCAAGGACTCACCCTCCTGTTGTTGATGTTTTTAACTGCTGTATTTTTTGTGACCTCTGACCCCGCCCCCTGGGACTACAGATGTAAGTTAGCCTTGGCTACAATCTGACGTGTCGACCAAAATGCCCAACTGTATATGTTCACTGACATGTACTGTCCCAGTCAAATAAATGAATACATACAAATACAGCTCCGACTCACGTGTATGTACACGTGTATGTACCTATGTACACGTGTATGTACCTATGTATCTATGTACACGTGCATGTACCTATGTATCTATGTACACATGTATGTACCTATGTATCTATGTACACGTGCATGTACCTATGTATCTATGTACACATGTATGTACCTATGTATCTATGTACACGTGCATGTACCTATGTATCTATGTACACATGTATGTACCTATGTATCTATGTACACGTGCATGTACCTATGTATCTATGTACACATGTATGTACCTATGTATCTATGTACACATGTATGTACCTGTGTATCTATGTACAAATGTATGTACCTATGTATCTATGTACACATGCATGTACCTATGTATCTATGTACACGTGCATGTACCTATGTATCTATGTACACGTGCATGTACCTATGTATCTATGTACACATGTATGTACCTATGTATCTATGTACACATGTATGTACCTGTGTATCTATGTACACATGTATGTACCTATGTATCTATGTACACGTGTATGTACCTGTGTATCTATGTACACATGTATGTACCTGTGTATCTATTTACACATGTATGTACCTGTGTATCTATGTACACATGTGTGTACCTATGTATCTATGTACACATGTATGTACCTGTGTATCTATGTACACATGCATGTACCTATGTATCTATGTACACATGTATGTACCTGTGTATCTATGTACACATGTATGTACCTGTGTATCTATGTACACATGTATGTACCTGTGTATCTATGTACACATGCATGTACCTATGTATCTATGTACACATGTATGTACCTGTGTATCTATGTACACATGTATGTACCTATGTATCTATGTACACATGTATGTACCTGTGTATCTATGTACACATGTATGTACCTGTGTATCTATGTACACATGCATGTACCTATGTATCTATGTACACATGTATGTACCTGTGTATCTATGTACACATGTATGTACCTGTGTATCTATGTACACATGTATGTACCTGTGTATCTATGTACACATGTATGTACCTGTGTATCTATGTACACATGTATGTACCTGTGTATCTATGTACACATGTATGTACCTATATACCTCGTTCTAATCTTCTGTTGTCTGTGTTTGGGGAAAATCGTCCCTAATCTGGTCTAATCTAATAACATTCTAATTCTGACTTTAATAAAAAATAATCTAATAAAAGAAAACAGGACACAGAGCTGTGTTTGGTTGTTTTCACCAGTTGTTGTGGCTCTACAGCCTCAGTTCTGGATCTACAGCCTCAGACCATGGAGCGGCTCATCCTCACCCATCTCCGCTCCGTGGTCAGCCCCACCCTGGACCCGCTGCAGTTCGCCTACAGACCCAACATCGGAGTAGAGGACGCCGTCATCTACTTCCTGCAGCGGACGCTCTCCCACCTGGAGCCCGCCGGGAGCGCTGTGAGGGTCATGTTCTTCGACTTCTCCAGCGCTTTCAATACCATCAGGCCGGCACTGCTGCAGGGGAAGATGGAGGACACGGGAGTGGACAGTAGCCTCACTGCAGGACCATCAACTACCTCACTGCATGGACCATCAACTACCTCACTGCATGGACCATCGACTACCTCTCAGAGCGACCACAGTACGTGCGGCTGCGCAGCTGTGAGTCTGAGGTGGTCGTCTGCAGCACTGGGGCCCCTCAGGGCACTGTCCTCTCACCGTTTCTCTTCACCATCTACACCTCAGACTTCACACACGACACACACAGCTGTCACCTGCAGAAGTTCTCCGACGACTCCGCCATCGTGGGCTGTGTGTCTGAGGGGAACGAACTGGAATATCGGTCGGTGACACCAAGGAGATGGTATCTGTGCCATTTCCTTGGTGTAAGACCAAGGAGATGATCATCGACTTCAGGAGAAAACCACTTTCCCACACACCGCTGAACATCCAGGGGGAGGACATTGAGCTGGTGGACAGCTTCAAGTACCTGGGTGTTCACATTAACAATAAACTGGACTGGTCCATAACACCAACGCCCTGTACAAGAAGGGCCAAAGTCGCCTCTTCCTTCTGAGGAGGCTGAGGTCCTTCTGAGGAGGCTGAGGTCCTTCGGAGTGAGCCTCTGCTCAGGACTTTATGACTCTGTGGTAGCTTCTGCCATTTACTACGCTGCCGTGTGCTGGGCCCCGGGCAGCACAGAGCGGGACAGAAACAGACTGAACAAGCTGGTCAGGAGGGCCAGCTCCACTCTGGGCTGCTCCCTGGACTCTGTGGAGGAGGTGAGGGACAGGAGGTGCTAGCCAAAGCCACTTCCATCATGAACAACACCTCCCACTGCACAGGACTGAGGAGGAGCTGAGGAGCTCCTTCAGTGGAAGAAGGAGCGCTACTGCAGGGCCTTTATCCCCACCGCTGTCAGACTGTACAATAAGTCACTTTAATGGTGCTTTCAGACCGCCAACGCTGAAACGCTGAAGCCCCGCTCACCAGACGCGCATTCTCGACTTTCCCGCCAAGTCCGTGCGTCTCTTCTGAACATTGAAAGGCGACGCAACGCATGATCCGATCTGAAAGCACCATGAGTCTGAAAGCACCATGAGTCTGAAAGCACCATGAGTCTGAAAGCACCATGAGTCTGAAAGCACTAGGACTAAAAAACCTATTGCTATTGTTTGTTTAATTGCCACTTTTTATTATACATAATATATCCTGCACTAACTACATTTTTTGCCTCTAACATGTTGCACAAATTTTGCACAAATCTGTCTGATTTTATTCGTGCCAAATGTGAGATGTAAATTTTTTCCTGTGTGAGATTAATAAAGTCTATCTTATCTTAAACAACAATGAAAATGGATTTGGTAAACCAATTTCTCTAAATCCTTGCAGAATTTGCCAATAATGACGATGAGGAACAAGGAATGAAAATAATCTGAGATGTCACTCACAAGTCACCATTTGTCTGTCGGATTCGTGTCAGACAAATTGACCCATGTCTCTGGTCTCTGTTAGTTCTGGCTCTAAAACAGTTTCTTCTGTCACTAGTTTCACATCATGTATTTGTGATGTCACATCTTTAGATCAAAGAGACAACCACCCTCAATCAGCTTTCAGCCCAAAAAGGCAGATACTGACTCCCAGGGATCTTTCTGTTAAGACAGAATATTGTGGTTTAAACATGTGTTATTTATGAGGCTAAAGTTACATACCTGAGCTTTAAACACATCAGTCATAAATGCTGCTGTTACAGTGTTGTTCCTGTACTTAATCCTAATCCCATTGTGTCAGAGTGTGAGGCAGAAAATTGTTTTTGTGTTTTTGTTTTTTGTGAGCCCCCGTTCCCGTGCGTCCCGTTGCAATGGTGTCCCGTTGCAATGGTGTCCCGTTGCGATGGTGTC
>OZ035835.1:36563660-36748660 GCA_964034765.1 Knipowitschia caucasica
TTTCTGGTTCTAGTCAGGACTAATGTGGTCGTACTTCCTGGTTCTAGTCAGGACTAATGTGGTCGTACTTCCTGGTTCTAGTCAGGACTAATGTGGTCGTACTTCCTGGTTCTAGTCAGGACTGTCACTCCCGTATTCGTCCAGGAAACCGGATTCGTCCGGAAGTTCAGTTTGATCCAATGAGCAAACGCAGCAGTAGATTACGTCACGGAATCTGGACGGAAGCGGCAGTAAATATAAAAAACTACCTATTCATGCCTAAACTTAACCAGACATTACCATAAAATAATCCCAACCCAGCCTTAACCCTAAACTTAACCATCTTAATCAGACGCCTAAACTTAACCAGTCTCCACTTAAGGACATATTAAACTTTTTGACATGCGCAAACTGAACTTCCGGACGAATCCGGTTTCCGGGACGAATACGGGAGTGACAAGGACTAATGTGGTCGTACTTCCTGGTTCTAGTCAGGACTAATGTGGTCGTACTTCCTGGTTCTAGTCAGGACTAATGTGGTCGTACTTCCTGGTTCTAGTCAGGACTAATATGGTCGTACTTCCTGGTTCTAGTCAGGACTCGAGCTGCTGCATTTTGAATGTACTGCAGCTGTTTTACAGCCTGTTTGGACAGACCTGTGAGCAGGCCATTGCAGTAGTCTAACCTACTGGAGACAAATGCATGGATAACAATCTCTGTATTGTATGTTTCACAGAACTACCATTTTTCAAAATAGCCAACTTGCATTACAGTACATGTGATACAGTACATGTGATACAGTACATGTGATACAGTACATGTGATACAGTACATGTGATACAGTACATGTGACACAGTACATGTGATACAGTACATGTGATACAGTACATGTGATACAGTACATGTGACGCAGTACATGTGACACAGTACATGTGATGCAGTACATGTGATGCAGTACATGTGATACAGTACATGTGATACAGTACATGTGACACAGTACATGTGATGCAGTACATGTGATGCAGTACATGTGATACAGTACATGTGATACAGTACATGTGATACAGTAGATACAGTCTGCAGTAGAGAGTTTCAGAACATGTTGAACACATGTTTCCAGCTGAAGGTCCTGATGATGGAGCTGTGGCTTCTCTCATGGTGAGGCCATGATCGATCACATGATCCTCCAAAGTTGCTCCAATATCATCAGAAATATCTTCAACCACGTCCTCTTCTCTCCTTGTCTCCTCTTCTCTCCTTGTCTCCTCTTCTCTCCTTGTCTCCTCTTCTCTCCTTGTCTCCTCTTCTCTCCTTGTCTCCTCTTCTCTCCTTGTCTCCTCCTCTCTCCTTGTCTCCTCTTCTCTCCTTGTCTCCTCCTCTCTCCTTGTCTCCTCCTCTCTCCTTGTCTCCTCCTCTCTCCTTGTCTCCTCTTCTCTCCTTCTCTCCTTGTCTCCTCTTCTCTCCTTGTCTCCAGACTGGCAACGTTTTGAAAATGGCGAAACTGAGACCATGTTTATGTCTGACTGTTGTGTGTATCTGAGTGTTTTCAATCACACAATGTGTTTGGTTTTTACAATAGATGTGTTTTCCCAGTGATAACACAGGATTGCATTTATGAACAAAGTGTCATGTATGACACAGTGTGCAGTGAGCAGGAGAAAGTGTGTTGCAGAAGTGAAAGTAAAGTGTAAAGCAGTACTTTTAAATTGTTAGACTATGTTTTAGGTTTAGTACAAAAGCTAAAGGTTCTGTAACTTTATTCCTCCAGTGGATTTCTGTTTGGTCTGCTTGGTTCGGTTTGAATCCTCCCTGCTCTGGTCTGGGTCTGTGTTAAACCATGAACACTGTACTGCCATAAAAGTAACAATAACAATTGTAAAGCACAAAACAACGGTTTCAGAGCTACTTAGACCTGCTGCCGTTTCCAGAGCATTAAAAAGTTAGACTTTCTGAGACCGCCGAAAGTTACAGACCCCAGCTTTAAGTCATTGTAAATTGTAGCTGCAGCAATAGCAGTAGCAGCAGCAGCAGTAGCAGCAGTAGCAGCAGCAGCAGTAGCAGCAGTAGCAGTAGCAGTAGCAGCAGCAGTAGCAGCAGCAGCAGTAGCAGTAGCAGCAATAGCAGTAGCAGCAGTAGCAGTAGCAGTAGCAGCAGTAGCAGCAGCAGCAGTAGCAGCAGCAGCAGCAGCAGTAGCAGCAGCAGCAGCAGCAGCAGTAGTAGCAGTAGCAGTAGCAGCAGCAGCAGTAGCAGTAGCAGTAGCAGCAGCAGTAGCAGTAGCAGTAGCAGTAGCAGCAGTAGCAGTAGCAGTACAGCAGTAGCAGCAGTAGCAGTAGCAGCAGCAGTAGCAGCAGCAGTAGCAGTAGCAGTAGTAGTAGTAGCAGTACAGCAGTAGCAGCAACAGCAGCAGCAGTAGCAGTAGCAGCAGCAGCAGCAGCAGCAGCAGTAGCAGCAGCAGCAGCAGCAGCAGTAGCAGCAGCAGCAGTAGCAGTAGCAGTAGCAGCAGCAGCAGTAGCAGTAGCAGTAGCAGCAGCAGTAGCAGTAGCAGCAGCAGCATCAGTAGCAGTAGCAGTAGCAGTAGCAGCAGCAGTAGCAGTAGCAGCAGCAGCATCAGTAGCAGTAGCAGCAGCAGTACCAGTAGCAGTAGCAGCAGTAGTAGCAGCAGCAGCATCAGTACCAGTAGCAGTAGCAGTAGCAGTAGCAGCAGCAGCAGCAGTAGCAGTAGCAGTAGCAGTAGCAGCAGCAGCATCAGTAGCAGTAGCAGTAGCAGTAGCAGTAGACCTAATAGACGGCCCAATAGTGGTGAGTGGTGCTTAGTGTTTTAAGTCATTTGTAAATTGCTCATTAATCTCTTGGTCCTCATAACAATCGCTCGCGTGGCGCTAAGTTAGCGGAGTTAGCGGATTATCGGCCTAATCCCTGACGTTAATGAGTCTTGGAGTGGAGTGCTTAAATTAAAAGCGAAGGTTAGCGCGCAGAGGTTAGCGGCGCGGGGCTAACGGTGATCGGCGCGTGGCCTCAATCGCAGCTGCATTAAGTGATTTGTCACGTGACCCGAGCCGAGACGCTATTAGCATTTATCAGAACAAAGAGCTTTTACAAATATTAGCATTTAATACAGCGCTCGCTAACACCAGGGATTAAATACAACAGCATCAGCAGACAATAACAACAGGCTGCCCACCACAGGGACTAGACCCCCACCTCTGGTCTTCCTCTGGTCTCTCTCCGGTCTCTCTCTGGTCTCTCTCTGGTCTCTCTCTCCGGTCTCTCTCTGTTCGCTCTCTGGTCTCTCTCCGGTCTCTGGTCTCTCTCCGGTCTCTCTCTGGTCTCTCTCTGGTCTCTCTCTCCGGTCTCTCTCTGGTCTCTCTCTCCGGTCTCTCTCTGGTCTCTCTCTGGTCTCTCTCGGGTCTCTCTCTCCGGTCTCTCTCTGTTCGCTCTCTGGTCTCTCTCCGGTCTCTCTCCGGTCTCTCTCTGGTCTCTCTCTGGTCTCTCTCTCCGGTCTCTTTCTGGTCTCTCTATGGTCTCTCTCCGGTCTCTCTCTGGTCTCTCTCTCCGGTCTCTCTCTGGTCTCTCCGGTCTCTCTCGGGTCTCTCTCTCCAGTCTCTTTCTGGTCTCTCTATGGTCTCTCTCTCCGGTCTCTCTCTGGTCTCTCTCTCCGGTCTCTTTCTGGTCTCTCTATGGTCTCTCTCTCCGGTCTCTCTCGGGTCTCTCTCTCCGGTCTCTTTCTGGTCTCTCTATGGTCTCTCTCTCCGGTCTCTCTCTGGTCTCTCTCTCCGGTCTCTTTCTGGTCTCTCTATGGTCTCTCTCTCCGGTCTCTCTCGGGTCTCTCTCTGGTCTCTCTCTGGTCTTTCTTTCCCTGGTCTCTCTCTGGTCTCTCTCTGGTCTCTCTTTCTGGTCTCTCTCTCTGGTCTCTCTCTGGTCTCTCTCTGGTCTCTCTTTCCGGTCTCTCTCTGGTCTCTCTCTGGTCTCTCTCTCTTGTCTCTCTCTGGTATGAGACCTTTAATGAGACTGCGAGACAGGTTTGACACTTGGGATCTTGGTCAGCACTAGATCATATACGGAATCTGGACGGAAGCAGAAGTAAATATAACAAAATACCTATTCATGCCTAAACTTAACCAGCCATTACCATAAAATAACCCCAACCCAGCCTCAACCCTAACCTTAACCATCTTACTCAGACGTCTAAAACTTAACCAGTCACCACTTAAGGACTTTTTAGTCTAAAACTAATTTGAAAGTAGGATTATTACTTCCGGTTTCGTCTCGATTCCTTAGATCAGCCATTCCCAAACTCAGTAACACCGAGGCCCCCTTAAAAATCTGACGGGTCTGCGTGGCCCCCCAAAATAATAACCAAGAAGACAACATTGAGAATAGGCTCTTCTGGTTATTTTATTTTGGGGAAATAGCCTCTGCTACAAACATTGTAATACAAAAATGATTACAGTGGATTATTCAAGTCAAATAATGAACACAAATATTTTAATATTACAAACAAAACATTATAAATTTAACATTAAATAATTATATTATTTTTTTTATTTTTTTTATGACCTCCCGCGGCCCCCCTGCAGTACCCTCGCGGCCCACCAGGGGGCCGCGGACCCCACTTTGGGAGACACTGCCTTAGATGATCTAATGCCGACCCTGGTATCTCTGCCTCATATTCTACAAACCCAAAGCCTTATCCGAATGTAGTCCGAACATAGATAGTCCGAGCGTAGATAGTCCGAGCGTAGATAGTCCGAGCGTAGATAGTCCGAGCGTAGATAGTCCGAGCGTAGATAGTCCGAGCGTAGATAGTCCGAGCGTAGATAGTCCGAGCGTAGATAGTCCGAGCGTAGATAGTCCGAACATAGATAGTCCGAACGTAGATAGTCCGAGCGTAGATAGTCCGAGCGTAGATAGTCCGAACATAGATAGTCCGAACATAGATAGTCCGAACATAGATAGTCCGAACATAGATAGTCCGAGCGTAGATAGTCCGAGCGTAGACAGTCCGAGGCGGTGTAAGCTAGCAATGAAATCAGGGCTTGATTTCTTCTTTAAACATTTTCTCGCTTTAGTTCCCTCTTCTCTTCCTCACTGTTGTGTGTTTTGGGCTGTTTTGCTGTGTCTGCAGTTACAACCAGAGGAGTTATAGCCACTTATGCTAACATGCTACTGTGTTTAGCAGCGCTGTAGAGGCTAGAGGACGCAGCCTGTTCTGTGATTGGAGGAGAACGAGCGTCACGCTAAAGTCTACTCAGAACTTTTTACGGATTGAATTCATACACAGCTGAATCAATGAGCTCAAGTTTTCAATTAAATTACTAATCATAATACAACTTGTATGTAGTAATAAGCATTTTTATGAACTCATTAGAAAATAAATCGGGTATAGCATCTTTAATAAGGTTTTGGTTAGGTTAGGGGAAATGCATGGCAGCAAGTGTCTCTGAAACAATTGTTGTTTTGTGCTTTACAATTTTACCTTTTATTACTTTTTTCTCCCTGGGATGTTGCTGCAGTACAGTGTTCATAGTTTTGTACTGGTCCAAATTGAAGCAGAGAGCATTCATGGTCTGAACCAAGTGGATCACGCGAAAATCCACCGGAGGAGGAGTGCTGCTGAGAGAGGGATCTGCTCCACACGGACGGACGGGCTGTAGATCCAGGAGTCAGACTGTAGTACGAGGACTGAGGCTGTAGATCCAGGAGTCAGACTGTAGTACGAGGACTGAGGCTGTAGATCCAGGAGTCAGACTGTAGGACGAGGACTGAGGCTGTAGATCCAGGAGTCAGACTGTAGTACGAGGACTGAGGCTGTAGATCCAGGAGTCAGACTGTAGTACGAGGACTGAGGCTGTAGATCCAGGAGTCAGACTGTAGTACGAGGACTGAGGCTGTAGATCCAGGACTCAGACTGTAGTACGAGGACTGAGGCTGTAGATCCAGGAGTCAGACTGTAGTACGAGGACTGAGGCTGTAGATCCAGGACTCAGACTGTAGTACGAGGACTGAGGCTGTAGATCCAGGAGTCAGACTGTAGTACGAGGACTGAGGCTGTAGATCCAGGACTCAGACTGTAGTACGAGGACTGAGGCTGTAGATCCAGGACTCAGACTGTAGTACGAGGACTGAGGCTGTAGATCCAGGACTCAGACTGTAGTACGAGGACTGAGGCTGTAGATCCAGGACTCAGACTGCAGTACGAGGACTGAGGCTGTAGATCCAGGACTCAGACTGTAGTACGAGGACTGAGGCTGTAGATCCAGGACTCAGACTGTAGGACGAGGACAGACGCAGGACTGAAGCAGCTCCAATGGAGATAGGCGCAGTCTCTGTTTAGACATGACAGAGAAAGTGCAGGTTATAGTACTATTGTACTTTTTTTTTTTTTTTTACAACTACGTTGTGATTCAAACTAATTGTAAAGTAAATGTAGTAACACGTTACCTCTCGATATTTGGCCACAATCCTGCGGTTTAGAAGGTTTTGCCCAACGATACTCATCATTGGTGCATAAAGCTTGTTATGGTTTGAAACATGTGTCATTGATGACAGTCGCATTGTGTTGCTGCATTCTACTGTCAGAGGGGGCGCTGTGCTCAGCATGTGATGCCTGTTTGCTTGCCTAAACTCACCTACAAAAAGAAATGTCATTGCCTGGTCTGGTCTGACCTCTGACCTGCTCCTGTCTCAGTCTCTGACCTCTGACCTGCTCTTTTGGTGCAGTTGATGGACTTTTACAAAGAACAATAATCTTTGTTCTTTAAAAATGAAATATGTTTGTGGCTCACAATGAGATTACAGCAGATTAACACAGGAGAGGAGGCGTCTGGGAAGAGGGAGATCCAGCTCCTGTCTTTGCAGATACCGCTCACAACTTCTGCTTCAGCCGCAGCCGTCTTCTACAAGAAAAGAACAATGCTTCTAGTTCAACTATTGAAGCAGATGTGTCTCCTCTGATGTCGCGGTGCAGAGGATCAAAACTTCGGCCGGTGTTCTGTCGGCCACTTCTCGTTGTAAGCTGCCTCACATGATGTAATGCAAACCTTTGCATGCTTGTCTCACGGCAGTCGAAGCAAACCAAGATGGCGGACATAAAGTTTAGATACAATTGAATTAAGACACGACTGTCCCTTTTTATGCAGTTTGAGGCGAGATGTTGATGGTTTCATGTTGTAATATGTGAGTTTTAAGAGTAAACGTTTTGTGTAAAAGTTGGTTTAAGTTTATTTGTTTGTTTGTTTGAATTAGATCCCCATTGGCCACTGTTAGAACACATACAACATTCACACTAACAGTACAAAACACATAAAATCCTTATAGAATCAGAATCCTTTTATTGCCATGTGAGTAACAGGAAGTCACAAACTAGGAAATTGCTTTGGCTTTCGGTGCAAACAAGTTAAACTGCAGTCTCCTGCCTGAGGGGAGTGGTTGGAATAGTCCATGTGCAGGTGAGAGGGGTCGGCTGTGACACGACCAGCCCGGCCTTGAGCTTGGGCGACGTACAGGTCCTGCAGCGATGGGAGGATGCGGCCGATCACCTTCTCTGCAGAGCGCACAATGCGCTGTAGTCTCTGTTTGTCTCTGACTGTGGCTCCAGCGAAGGCAGCTTGGCTTTCCTGAGCTGCCGCAGGAAGTACATCCTCTGCTGGGCCTTCTTGATGAGGGAGCTGATGGTCGGCTCCCACTTGAGGTCCTGGGTGACGGTGGTGCCCAGGAAACGGAAGGACTCCACAGAGGTGATGGGGGAGTCCATCACGGAGGGTGGGGGCGGGGGGACAGTGCTCTTCCTGAAGTCCACAATCATCTCCACTGTCTTCTGGGCGTTCAGCTCCAGGTTGTTACCACTGCACCAGGACACCAGCCGGTCCACCTCCCTCCTGTAGGCGGACTCATCGTTGTTGGAGATGAGTCCAATGAGGGTGGTGTCGTCCGCGAACTTGATCAGCTTCACGGAGTCGTGGCTGGAGGTGCAGTGGTTGGTGTACAGGGAGACCAATGCATCCCAATGCATCCCATCTCAGTGTGGAGTGAGAGGACAAATGCCCAAAAAATAACAATTGTAAACCGCTTTGTGACTCTGGTCTGTGAAAGGCGGTATATAAATAAAGATTACTCACTTTAGAGCAGGGGATAAAGAACAGAGCCCTGTGTGGCTCCTGTATTATGTACAAGAAGACTTCAGACAATGACAATAGACATAATGCCAAAATAACAAAACACAACAAAAAATTTTTTATCTAAGTTCATGTTTTTGTCCAGATTAGCAATTTAGCAATGTTCACATCTGCCTAAACAGCTGTAGTTGTTGATATGGTTGTTATAGTATCCCCGGTTGAATGAGCTAGTGTATAATTGTGTTGCTGTGTATGCCCATCTTAAAATGACAGTAAAGAGATGGTAACAGACTCCTCTTGCAGGAGACATCAGGTGGTCCTCCTCCTGCACACACTGTGTTTTCTTGTGTGTGTGTGTTTGTGTGTGGCCCCTAAGAACCCCAGGCCCCTAGTGCAGCTAATTTCCGTTGCCCTTTGCATATTCTGAATGCGCTGGTGTTAATGAGGCTAACGAGGCTAACGGCGGCACGCGCTGTCTACACGCTGCATTAGGTTGTCTGAGCTTTCTCCTGTGTGTGTGTGTGTCTGCATGTGTGTGTGTGTGTGTGTGTGTGTGTGTGTCTGTATGAGGGAAGGGGGCAGGCTCTTGGATTAACCTAATTTAATCCCACTCTCCTCACTCTCAGACTTTCAACCACAGGCCTTTAGGGGGGAACAGTGACAGTTAAAGTTCTGGGACCTGGACCAGAGAACGGGGGTGGAGGTGGGGGGTGAAGTGAAATTAGGGCCAAATGACACTAATCCAGGATTGGGCTCATTCACTTTACACTAATAAACTCACACTGGTCCGAGTGCGAGTCTGAGACCAGAGACTTTATTTGTGTGTGTGTGTGTGTGTGTGTGTGTGTGTGTGTGTGTGTGTGTGTGTGTGTGTGTGTGTGTGTGTGTGTGTGTGTGTGTGTGTGTGTGTGTGTGTGTGTGTGTGTGTGTGTGTGTGTGTGTGTGTGTGTGTGTGTCTCTCCTCAGACGCGGGCCTCTGAGGCCGCAGCCTGCTGCTGTTGGCGCATGCGCTGTAAGAACACTTAATCCGGATTTGGAAATAAATTGGTGCAATTATTAATCCCGCGGGATGAGCGCGTGTCTCTGATTGGTTATTAATCCCACAGACTGAGGCGCGTGCGCGCTGTGATTGGTGCCGCTTCATCCGCGCGCGGCATAAAAGCAGCGGCAGATGTCCGCGCGCAGAGGAGCGGCAGGAGCAGCAACAAGACCGGCCTTTATACTAACTTTATATTTCCGTATATATACTTGTATATACAATTATATATAGAATCACATATACTTTGGAGTGGAGTGAGCGAGTGAACACATCTGTTTGGACTGAGACCGTGAGACCGGGTCCGGAATGAGCGGCAGCAGCAGCGCAGAGCTCGCCGAGCACGAGCCGCGCGTGAAGCTGTTACGTAAAGGGTTTGCCATCACCGATCTGCTGGGACTGGAGACAGACGCACACGCACGGCCCGGACATGCACACCTGTCGGCGCCTCCTGGAGACTCGCAGGGGCCGCTGGGTGCTTTCACGTTCCCCGGAGGCGCGCTCCCGCTGGGCCTCGGGTTTCTGTGCAGTCTCGCGCAGCAGCAGAACGCGCACTGCTTTCTCCCCGGGCACGTGCCACTTCTACAGACACGCGCAGACACGCACTACCTACACGCGGACGCGCGCGACTCGGCCTTCTCAGGTGAGTCCAGAGACCTGGTTCAGACCTGGTTCAGACCTGGTTTAGTCCTGGTTCAGGGGATCATTCTTAGTTTTATTATTATTAATTTATATTATTCCTGAGAACAAGCCTGCAGCTGACAGAAGATAATAATAATAATAATAATAATAATAATAAAACCATGACTAATGAAATAGTTAATAATTTTCAATTAATTGAAGTCACGAACAAAGATCAGAAAATCAAACTATCAAAATATAACTCACGGTATTGGTTCATAAATGTTGATAAATGATGTATGTTCAGTCCTGGATCATGTCCCCAGAATCCTGCATATGAAAAACATATATTGTATAAACACAATCATAATATTGTACTGTAATAATAATAATAATAATAATAATAATAACAACAGTAATGATAGTAATAATAATAATAATCATGTCTTTAGAGACCAAATTCTGCATATGAAAAAGTATATATACTATAAAACATAATCATAATATTGTACTGTAATAATAATAATAATAGTAGTAATAATAACAATAATAATAATAATAATAATAATAATAGTATTATGGGCGTGAGTTCTCAGGGCCCGCGCACGCGCTCCACGTGGTGAAGTCCCTCTTTACGTGAGTGTCGGCCTTCTGCGTCAGAAAATGCAGCGGAGCACATAAAAATAGTGACAAATAACTGTCTTTATACAGCCCCCGATCGCCGCCTCCTCCACCGCCTCCCGACCTGCCGGCCTCAGGCTGCGGGCCTCAGGCTGCGGGCCTCTAACTGTGGGCCTCAGACTACGGGCCTCAGACTGCGGGCCTCAGACTGCGGGCCTCAGACTGCGGGCCTCAGACTGTGGGCCTCAGACTGTGCGCTTCAGACTGCGGGCCTCAGGCACCGGGCCTTCCTGAAACATTCTCACAATAATCATGACATCATCAACATGAGATCAGGTTTAGATAATATAAGATATTCCTTTATCCGTCCCAAATGCAGTGGGGACACAAGAAGAGCGCCCAGACAGACTCTAATCTTTAAAGATAATAAATAATAGAATTTAAAAAGGATAATAAGACGGTAAATCAGTGCAAATAAAGCACGTGTTTGAAACTTCTCATTCTGGTCTCTCTCTGGTCTCTCTCTGGTCTTTCTCTGGTCTCTCTTTGGTCTCTCTCTGGTCTTTCTCTGGTCTCTCTCTGGTCTCTCTCTGGTCTCTTTCTGGTCTCTCTCTGGTCTCTCTCTGGTCTCTCTCTGGTCTCTCTTTGGTCTATCTTTGGTCTCTCTCTGGTCTCTCTGGTCTCTCTCTGGTCTCTCTCTGGTCTCTCTCTGGTCTCTCTCTGGTCTCTCTCTGGTCTCTCTCTGGTCTCTCTCTGGTCTTTCTGATCACTGATATTTATGTTGATAGATGAGGAGTGTCTCTCAGACCGAGACAAGACCAGCAACAACAAACGCAAGAAGAGACGACACAGGTACACAACACACACACACACACAGACATGATAGTCTAGGGTGGATGATCTCAGAGAAGTGCTCACTGTAGTGTCTCCTCAGGACCGTGTTCACGTCGCTGCAGCTGGAGGAGTTGGAGAAGGCGTTTCAGGAGGCACATTATCCAGACGTTTACGCCAGAGAGATGTTAGCTCTGAAGACCGAGCTCCCAGAGGATCGGATCCAGGTACCAGACCCAAACCCAGACCAGGACCAGAGCCAGGGCCAGGACCAGGATCAGGACCAGGACCAGAGCCAGGACCAGGACCAGTACTGGGACCAGGATCAAGACCACGACCAGAGCCAAGGCCTGGACCAGGACTGAAACTCGGACCAGGACATAGACTAAGACCAGAACTGAGACCAGGACCCAGAGCCAGGACCAGGACAGGGACCAGGAGAGGAGCAGGTTCTGGTTGCTCACCTGGTGTCTTGTTGCAGGTGTGGTTCCAGAACCGAAGGGCGAAATGGAGGAAGCGTGAGAAATGTTGGGGGCGGAGCTCGGTGATGGCGGAGTATGGGCTCTACGGGGCCATGGTGCGACACTCCATCCCTCTGCCTGAGAGTCTGCTCAAGTCTGCGAGAGAGGGGGCCGTGAGCAGCGCCCCCTGGCTGCTGGGTGAGGCCTCGCAACGTCAGTACTACACACACGCGCACACACATATATACACACACAAAAACACACTTACACTCATACACAGACACAAACACACAGACACACACACACAACCACACACAGACACACACCTACACATAGACACACAAACAAAGAGACATACAACCACACACAGACACACACACGTACACAAACACAGACATACAACCACATACAGACACACACACATACACACACAGACAAACAACCACACACAGACACACACACAGACATACTCAGTGACATCACAGTGACATCACAGTGACATCACAGAGCCTGTGTTTTCAGGAATGCATAAGAAGTCTCTGGAAACACGGAAGTGCTCGAGCCCCGCCCCCTCCTATTGCGACCCTGAGCGACCTTTGACCCTGGGTGACCCCCGCTCGACCCCGTGTGCCACCCCTGACCCCTGTGTGACCCCTGACCCCGAAGACGACCAATCAGAGCACAGAGACCAGGAGCAGGAAGTGGAAGAGGCCATGGACTTGTCCCGCCCCTCACGACAGAGCGGCCAATTAGAGGGCTGAGGGCAGCAGCCAATCACAGCACTGGACTGAAGTACTCTGTTTTATGTTTATTTCCATGGTTACGTTTTTATTGTGACATCACCATCATGACATCATGATCTGTTATTTAAAGTTTATCTTTGTTTTGTGTCTCAAAGTTTAAATGTTTTATTCAGAGGAAATATGTAAATAAAGAAAATAAAGTATTTTTGGAAACTGGAATTTGTGTTTGATAAAAGTGTGAGCTCTTCCTTTACAATGCATACCTTTGTGATGGTTTTTATCATTCAGAAGCAAAAGAACGTGTTGACAATAAAAACACAAAATAACCTTCATACTGAGGTCTGAGGTCTCAGGTCTGAGGTCTCAGGTCTGAGGTCTCAGGTCTGAGGTCTCAGGTCTCAGGCCTGAGGTCTCAGGTCTGAGGTCTCAGGTCTGAGGTCTGAGGTCTCAGGTCTGAGGTCTCAGGTCTCAGGCCTGAGGTCTCAGGTCTCAGGCCTGAGGTCTCAGGTCTGAGGTCTCAGGTCTCAGGTCTCAGGTCTGAGGTCTGAGGTCTCAGGTCTCAGGTCTGAGGTCTCAGGTCTGAGGTCTCAGGTCTGAGGTCTGACCCTCAGTCGCTGCAGAAGAACATGGACCCAACCATAACATGATTTGTCTTTACAGAAAGATCCTTGTGAGTCAGTACCTGCCTCTTTGGGCTGAGAGCTGATTGGCTGAGAGAGGAGGGTCCTGTCTTTGATCTAAAGATGTGACATCACAAATACATGAAACTAGTGACAAAAGCAACTGTTTTAGAGCCAGAACCAGAGACATGGGTTTAATACAGAGTTCTGAAAGTTACAGACCCCAGCTTTAAAGTTACAGACCCCAGCTTTAAAGTCACAGATCCCAGCTTTAATGTGACATACCGCAGCTTTAACTTACATTTTCCAAAAGTATGTTTAAAGCTGTGTGACGGTGCAGGAGAGAGGCGCCCCCCTGTGGCACTGAACAGAACAGCATCTACACCACAGATAAACGAACTTTTTATATTTATTTAACCTTTATTTAACCAAGAATGTCCCGGACAGATACACACAGATACACACAGATACACACATATACACACATATACATACAGACAGTTACACACAGATACACACAGACATACACACAGTTAAACACAGATACACACAGATACACACAGACAGTTACACACAGATACACACAGATACACACAGACAGATACACACAGATACACACAGTTACACACAGATACACACAGATACACACAGGCACACACAGTACATGTGATACAGTACATGTGATACAGTACATGTGACACAGTACATGTGATACAGTACATGTGATACAGTACATGTGACACAGTACATGTGATACAGTACATGTGACGCAGTACATGTGATACAGTACATGTGATACAGTACATGTGACACAGTACATGTGATACAGTACATGTGATGCAGTACATGTGACACAGTACATGTGATACAGTACATGTGACGCAGTACATGTGATACAGTACATGTGATACAGTACATGTGACACAGTACATGTGATACAGTACATGTGACGCAGTACATGTGATACAGTACATGTGACACAGTACATGTGATACAGTACATGTGACGCAGTACATGTGATACAGTACATGTGATACAGTACATGTTATACAGTACATGTGATACAGTACATGTGACACAGTACATGTGATACAGTACATGTGATACAGTACATGTGATACAGTACATGTGACACAGTACATGTGATACAGTACATGTGATACAGTACATGTGACACAGTACATGTGATACAGTACATGTTATACAGTACATGTGATGCAGTACATGTGACACAGTACATGTGATACAGTACATGTGACACAGTACATGTGACACAGTACATGTGATACAGTACATGTGATACAGTACATGTGATACAGTACATGTGACACAGTACATGTGATGCAGTACATGTGATGCAGTACATGTGATACAGTACATGTGATACAGTACATGTGATACAGTAGATACAGTGCTGCAGTAGAGAGTTTCAGAACATGTTGAACACATGTTTCCAGCTGAAGGTCCTGATGATGGAGCTGTGGCTTCTCTCATGGTGAGGCCATGATCGATCACATGATCCTCCAAAGTTGCTCCAATATCATCAGAAATATCTTCAACCACGTCCTCTTCTCTCCTTGTCTCCTCTTCTCTCCTTGTCTCCTCTTCTCTCCTTGTCTCCTCTTCTCTCCTTGTCTCCTCCTCTCTCCTTGTCTCCTCTTCTCTCCTTGTCTCCTCTTCTCTCCTTGTCTCCTCTTCTCTCCTTGTCTCCTCTTCTCTCCTTGTCTCCTCCTCTCTCCTTGTCTCCTCTTCTCTCCTTGTCTCCTCCTCTCTCCTTGTCTCCTCTTCTCTCCTTGTCTCCTCCTCTCTCCTTGTCTCCTCTTCTCTCCTTGTCTCCTCCTCTCTCCTTGTCTCCTCTTCTCTCCTTGTCTCCTCTTCTCTCCTTGTCTCCTCTTCTCTCCTTGTCTCCTCCTCTCTCCTTGTCTCCTCTTCTCTCCTTGTCTCCTCCTCTCTCCTTCTCTCCTCTTCTCTCCTTGTCTCCTCTTCTTTCCTTGTCTCCTCCTCTCTCCTTCTCTCCTCTTCTCTCCTTGTCTCCTCCTCTCTCCTTGTCTCCTCTTCTCTCCTTGTCTCCTCTTCTCTCCTTCTCTCCTCCTCTCTCCTTCTCTCCTCTTCTCTCCTTCTCTCCTCTTCTCTCCTCGTCTCCTCCTCTCTCCTTGTCTCCTCTTCTCTCCTTGTCTCCTCTTCTCTCCTTGTCTCCTCCTCTCTCCTTCTCTCCTCTTCTCTCCTTGTCTCCTCTTCTTTCCTTGTCTCCTCCTCTCTCCTTCTCTCCTCTTCTCTCCTTGTCTCCTCTTCTCTCCTTGTCTCCTCTTCTTTCCTTGTCTCCTCCTCTCTCCTTCTCTCCACCTCTCTCCTTGTCTCCTCCTCTCTCCTTGTCTCCTGTGTTTCTGGAGAGAGGGTCTGACAGAGGAGGGCTGGACCCTGTTAGAGGGACACAGGTCAGGCTCACTGACCCCTGCCCACCTTCCCCAGCCTCATCCTCAGCCCGGACCTGGGCTCCTCCTCTGGGCCCCTGCTGGCCAGTCCAGTCGCTGCCTCTCTGGAGGCTGCTTCAGGGAAGACCTTTTACAGCCTCATGGTCCAGGCCTTGAACCACCAGAGACTGTG
Source organism: Knipowitschia caucasica (assembly GCA_964034765.1). Classification (NCBI taxonomy): domain Eukaryota; kingdom Metazoa; phylum Chordata; class Actinopteri; order Gobiiformes; family Gobiidae; genus Knipowitschia; species Knipowitschia caucasica. Next base: position 36,579,291 of record OZ035835.1, read on the forward strand.
TGACGGAGCAGACACTGTGTGGAGGTCACACCTGGGCCCCGCCTTCAGCCCGGCCTGGGGGGCCCTGTACAAGCCCCCTCTGACCAAGAGACAGGGAGACCTGCAGTGGAGGCTGCTGCATGGGGCGATAGCAGTCAATGCCTTTGTGTGTAGGGTGAACAGGGCTGTGGGGGAGGGCTGTCCCTTCTGTGGGGAGAGGGAGACAGTATTCCACTGCTTCTGGGAGTGTGGGAGGCTCAGGCACATGCTGGAGCTGCTGAGGGGCCTCTTCACTTCACTGGGGGCAGAGTCAGGGCTGGACTGGGACAAAAAAACGGCCCGGGCATTTTTTCCTTTTTAGCGGCCCAGGCAACTCAAAAGGTTCAAGGAGCCCTATTTGACAAAAAAAAAACAACAAAAAAACAGTGTTGTATAAGACTTATATGAAGGTAACAGGGGCTGAAGCTGTATTAGCTACATTAGCTATATTAGCTATATTAGACTAATATCTAAATGACAAAGTAAAGGCTAAACACATAAAAACCATTCATGATTATCAAATGTGTGTTTTCATTGCAGCGTGTCCTGGAGAGAATGACGCACCACGTGACAACTCTGCTTTAAGTTTAACCTTCATGCAATTGTACAAATACAGTAAATACATCTGCTTTTTGGCTCTGAGTTCACCTGCATCACTGTCTGTTCATATCTATCACAGGCTGAAGTTTGCTGGAGCTGAATGTCCTTAATGGCCTTTTCTTTCACCGTCTTTGCGAAGGTTTTTGAAGTCTGAAAATAGGTGCTCTGACTTTATGATGAATGAATGTTTCAGTGAACAGTGTTTAAAGCTTCATTCTTCCTCCTGTTGCAACAAAACTTTTCATTACATCGCAAACATAAAGCAGTCCTTCCTCATTGACTGAAAGCAAATGTTCATTCTCATTCTTAGTCCAGTCTTATCGACTCTCTTTATCTTTGGGATCCATGCGCACATACAGTTAAAATTGAATATTACCCATACAAGTTTTTGCAGCATTGAAAAACGTTAAGAATGTTTTTCCTCCTACAGAAACCACATTAAAAACTAGAAATAAAATATAGCCCTCACACTCCATTTTCAGACATTTTTGAAAAGGCTCCAGGAGCCACTTTAGGGGCACTAAAGGTTGCCGACCCCTGGTTTATACAGTATGTAGAAGCATACTGTAGAGTGTAGAGGATCAGGATCTCTCCAGTTTCAACAATAAAATAAAGTACAATAGTCTACATTAAACAGAGTAATAAACATGTCTCAGAGTGAGGGAGGTGGGCACAGACAATATTGTTTGTTACAGACATGAGAATTGGTAAAAAAATCTGAAATGCATATTGTCAGCCATTAGCTGGCTCTAAATCTGTTTAATCTGTTCACAACATTTTACTTTTGGGCTCAAACATGAACTTTTAACGTAATGGAAAATTTAGGTACCCGAGCTTTAATTTAGAGGAGAGGGGAGACGCGGACTGTTTTCTGCAGCGGTGTATTTATTGGGTGCACAAATTACGGGGGGGGGCTGTCTCCTCCAGCCGCGGCTGTCTCCTCCAGCCGCAGCAGGAGGAGGGGGCGGCTGCTCAGTTTCCTGGTCGGTCAGGCCAAGATGGCCGTCTATGTGAGCAGGAGGAGGATGGTCCAGGACCAGGGCGAGATCAGTCCCAGGGCTCTGCTGGTCCGGATGGTCCAGGCCAGACTCAGGCTGGAGTTCGGTCTCTACAGGATAAATGGGGATCAGGAGGGGTTTGAGGAGCGCTGGGGGTTCAGGGAGGTGTCCTCTGTGAGGGAGGTGTCCTCTGTGAGGGAGGTGTCCTCTGTGAGGGAGGTGTGCTCTGTGAGGGAGGTGTGCTCTGTGAGGGACGGGGAGCTGTTTTTTTCTGCCTTTTTATCGTTGTAAACCTATGAATTGAATTGTGTGAAGTGTTGCATTGTTTATTTATTGCCAGTATTTGCACTTTTTGCACTTTTATGTCCGGATTTTTAAACTGTCTTTGTTCTATACATTACTATGTGTGACATGTGATGTTATTTGACCTGTTTAATGGACAAATAAAGGTCTGTTAAAAATCAAAATCTCCTTGTCTCCTCCTCTCTCCTTGTCTCCTCTTCTCTCCTTCTCTCCTTGTCTCCTTTTCTTTCCTTGTCTCCTCCTCTCTCCTTGTCTCCTCTTCTCTCCTTGTCTCCTTCTCTCTCCTTGTCTCCTCTTCTCTCCTTGTCTCCTCTTCTCTCCTTGTCTCCAGACTGGCAACGTTTTGAAAATGGCGAAACTGAGACCATGTTTATGTCTGACTGTTGTGTGTATCTGAGTGTTTTCAATCACACAATGTGTTTGGTTTTTACAATAGATGTGTTTTCCCAGTGATAACACAGGATTGCATTTATGAACAAAGTGTCATGTATGACACAGTGTGCAGTGAGCAGGAGAAAGTGTGTTGCAGAAGTGAAAGTAAAGTGTAAAGCAGTACTAAGCATGTGTCAATAAGAAAAAAAACTGTAATTTTTAAGTCCAGGTCACGTGGTTTTATTGTGAAAGCGGAGGAAATGACGTCATGCTCCACGCTCGTGCTTCTTCCGCGTTAGACTAGAATAACAAAACCAGGTCTAAACCGGGACTGAACCAGAACTGCACCAGGACTGATCCTGGACTGAACCGGGACTCCACCGGGACTTAACCTTGACTGAACCGGCACTGAACCAGGACTGAAACGGGACTACACCGGTACTAAACTTGGACTGGACCAAGACAGATTCAGGATTGAACCGGGTTTAAGCCAGGACTTGGACTGAAAAAGGATTAATCTAGGTCTGTACTAGGACCAAAATGAAAGAGGGGGACGGTCTTCGGTTCCGGAGACAAACGCCGAGAGTCATCACTGAAGAACCGCGAGATCAGGACCCGAGACGAGACAGGTGAGGGGGCGGAGCTAACGCAGAGCATAGGATATAACATTATAATCATAGACTGTAAATATTATAATAGAGCCATGATGAAAACTCAAGGAGACACTTCTTAAAACTGTATTGACACTGTTGGTCACTCAATGGTGACCTCTACTGTAGCTCTATAATCATTACAGGTAAAAAATTATGATGGAAACACTTACATGCTGTTAAAAAAGAGTTGGAATGAAAAATCTGTTTCAAATAATATTCAGAGTCAACGGTTCACGTTATGTATGGGGTTTGTCAATCATATGAAATTACACACAAAAAATGTATTCATTGATTCATACATTTTTTATTGAGGATTGGAGACTCTTTGCTCCAAGGCAATTTCTCCTATTGGACACTAGTTCTGCAGCCTTAGATTGTGGTACAACAGCAAATTCTTGAACGAACCTGCAGGTTGTTGACTCAGTTCGCTTCATTATAAACACAATTTGGCGCAGAACATTTTTGTATCTCGGCACATTGCTGACGCACCAGTGTTGTTCGTCCCATCCCTAGAAGTTGCTAATGCATTTAAAACTATGTATATTCATGTTAATTTATGCAATGTGTTTAGGTCGTACAGTGGGCGGGTCTTCCAGATCACCTTCCTGTCAGTTGGCGGAGTCTTGTTAGTCCCAGTCCTTATCTTGGTCCTGGTCCTGGAGTCCCCGATCCACCCAGAGCCGTTTATGTGAGTCAAGGTCTAGTTACAGTCCATTTATGGCCCTCTCCTCAGTGTCCTCAATTGTCTCTGTCCTCTCTGTTGTGTCCCTCTGGTCTCTCTCTGGTCTCTCTCTGGTCTCTCTCTCTGGTCTCTGTCTCAGTCTTCGGGAGCCCCTCCCTTTTGAAGGATGCTGGGCTCCGAACCTGAAGCTGCGATTAGCAGAAAGGCTCCATGAGAACCAGGTGCAGGGACCGGAGTCCATCGTGAACATTGGAGGTGAGGAAGACGTGGCTACATTAGAGTCATTCTAATGTAGCCACCCTACTGTGGCACCTGATGTTCCCAAGTGGCACCACAATTATATCACTACCATGGATCTATTACAACATCTGGATGGAGTATTACTCACTTATAGCTGTCCCACCCATGGCCACAGGGGGCGCTGTGGTACTGCAGACTAAATTCACGTGGGCTACCCAGAAAAAAGTCCCATAGAACTCAATGTAAACTAAAACAGCTTGTCGTCCTGAACTATTTTTTCTTATTTAATCCTTCGTTTTTCTATAAATTCACTTTTTGATGCAACAAACTCTGCTTGTTTTTTTCCCGCTCTAGCTCCGCTCTGATCAGCAGCTCTAATCAGCAGCTCTAATCAGCAGCTCTGATCAGCAGCTCTGATCAGCAGCTCTAATCAGCAGCTCTAATCAGCAGCTCTAATCAGCAGCTCTGATCAGCAGCTCTGATCAGCAGCTCTGATCAGCAGCTCTGATCAGCAGCTCTGATCAGCAGCTCTGATCAGCAGCTCTGATCAGCAGTTCTCTCACTACTGAGAACAAGCCATTCATTTGAATAGGACGCCATCTTGGATCACCAGGGTTTGATCCAAGATGGCGTCCACACAACAACACTACACACTTTAGCCCATGTGTTGTGGACCATGTTTCCTAACAGTCTCTCTCACCTGGTCTCTCTCTGGTCTCAGATGTCCTCTACAGTGGAACAGCTGATGGACGAATCGTGAAGATGGTCGGCCACCGAGTCCAGACTGTGGCTCGACTCGGAAAACAGCCCTGTGGTGAGAACAGGTCCAGGACGAGGACTTAGACCAGGACCAGACAAAAAACTCAGACCAGGGCTAAGACCAGGACCAGGACCCTAACCTGTCAGTGCCTCAGGTTCCCGTGACGACGAGCCGACCTGTGGACGTCCTCTCGGGATCAGAGTTGGACCAAACGGGACTCTCTTCGTGGCCGACGCCTATTTAGGGATCTACAGAGTAAACCCCATCACTGGTACAATACATGGTCCGACACATGGTCTGAGTCACATGATGATGACGTCACATGTTTATGATGTCCCAGGGGAGGTGGTGCAGCTGGTGGATGGTGCTCAGCTGGTCGGGGGGCGGAGCTTGGCGTTCATTAACGACCTGGACGTGACGAGAGACGGACGCAAAGTTTTCTTTACCTGCAGCTCCAGCAGGTGGCAGCGGAGGGACTTCCTCCATCTGGTGATGGAGGCCACAGAGGACGGACGGTGAGGGACAGAATGATTATTATTATTATTGTTGTTAGTAGAATTATCATCATAATAATGATCATTATCATAATGACTCTATGAACTTAAAGGAGAGACAGAGTAGAGCTCCAAACCCTCCAGCAGGTTTTATTGACAGATGAACAACAAAATGCAGGAAAAGGGAACAAAAGAACAAACCGGGACACAAGAACAATGCTCAAAGAAGACTCCTCATGTGTTGCATAGACTCATGGATCTATAATAATCTCTGGATAGGGTGTTTCTGAATTGGAGCTGAAGGACCCTAGCATGACTCTCTCCAGACCCTTCTAGTTTGGTGAGCTTCACACAAGGGTCTGGGATTTCTCAATAGGAGATGTATTTCAGAAGGAGGGGCCTTGTAAACAAATCATTGTAAGTGATTGTTCAGTGAAACACCTCTTGTGGAGCATGGCGGAACTACAAGAGTCTGGCTCGAAGGAGCCACATGCTCACAGGATTCTCACGGTACTGCAGACTAAGAAAGACTAAATTCACGTGAGCTACCCAGAGGTTTCCCCAATGGAACTCAATGTAAACTAATACAGCTCGACCTCAGCTGACAGAGAACCTACAGCTTTCATAAAGATCGTATTTTGTGGGGATTTTAGTATCCCTTGTCATCCTGAATTCTTTGGTTTTCTTTAAATCCACACTTTAGTGGCACAAACTCTGCTCAATTGTCTCCCGCTCTAACTCCGCTCTGATCAGGAGCGCCTGATTGGTCAGAATGCGTCATGCCCCTCTGTGCACGTGCATGAGAGCCACACATGCGTATTTGGCGCAAAACATCATGGGATCTCGCAGAACTGGGAGGACAAGAGAAATGTGCAAATATGGACGAGTTCTGCTAATCTTTTGGTGCCCTTAGTGGCACATGCGCTACTGAGCACAAGCCATTGATTTAAATAGGGCGCCATCTTGGATCGCCGAGGCTTGCATAGACCCCAAGGGCCCAGACGTCCTTTTCACATACAACCTCCACCAAAACAATCTGTTCACATGAGATATGGATTTAACCTGGTGGCGGGATTTAACTATTTAATTGCACATTTAAAAAAAAAATATATAAATTGTGATAAAAAAAATGCCCAAAATTGTATCCCAGTTTTATTGTATTGTCAGCTTCTAATAAACACACAAAGAAAATGTAAAATGTTTTATTCAACAAAACATTTGCATAGAAAGTGCATAACTTCTGAGATGTAACAAAACTATTACTTATTTATACTTTGTAGGATTGTCTTACACCAGAAGCGAGGCAACAGCTACACACCAGACTCATTCTAATGTGGTTGAATTGTCTTGCCTCTGGACACAACCACAGTTTGGCTACCGTTGCCTTGGTGATGATGGTTGTGCATGTTTCAGAGTGTTGGAGTTGGACACTGACACTGGGGAGGTTACCGTGGTGATGGATCGCCTCAGGTTTCCAAACGGTCTCCAGCTCCTGCCAGACGAGGAGTCTGTGCTGGTGTCCGAGACCACCATGGCCCGGATCCGGAGGTGAGACCTGCTTCACCTAGTCTCTGGTCTCTCTCTGGTCTCTCTCTGGTCTCTCTCTCTGGTCTCTCTCTCTGGTCTCTCTCTGGTCTCTCTCTGGTCTCTCTCTCTGGTCTCTCTCTGGTCTCTCTCTGGTCTCTCTCTCTGGTTTCTGTTTCTCTGATTTCTCACTGGACTCTGGTCTCTCTCTCTGTCTCTCTGGTCCCTGGTCTCTGGTTTCTCTTGTCTCTCTCTGTCTCTCTCTGGTCTCTATTTGTCTCTCTCTGGTCCTTGTCTATTCCTCTCTCTGGACTCTGGTGTCATATGGTCTTTGGTCATTATAGGATCCATGTAGCTGGTCTGAACAAAGGTGGGATGGAGACTTTTGCTGAGAACCTTCCTGGTTTTCCTGATAACATCCGGCGCAGTTCCAGCGGTGGCCTGTGGGTGGCGATGTCCTCTGTCAGACCCAGTCCTGGGTTTTCCATGTTGGACTTCCTGTCCCAGAGACCCTGGATCAAGAAGCTCATCTTCAAGGTGATGTGATGACATGCATTTTGTCTCCAATGAAAGGTTTAAAATTGTCAGTAGGGAGGGGTGTGGTCTGTTCTCAGTCCTGGTCTCTGATCCTGGTCTCTGATCTTGGTCACTGGTCTCTGAACCTGGTCTCTGAACCTGGTCTCTGATCCTGGTCTCTGATCCTGGTCTCTGATCCTGGTCTCTGATCCTGGTCTCTGATCCTGGTCTCTGATCCTGGTCTCTGATCCTGGTCTCTGATCCTGGTCTCTGATCCTGGTCTCTGATCCTGGTCTCTGATCTTGGTCACTGGTCTGAACCTGGTCTGGTCTCTTCTACAGGTCTTGTCTCAGGACTTGGTCTTGAAGCTTGTCCCTCGCTACAGCCTCATCGCAGAGATCCAAAATGGCGGCCGGTGCGTGCGCAGTTTCCACGACCCAAATGGCGAAGTGGCTGCGTATGTGAGCGAGGCCCACGAGCATGAGGGACATCTCTACATCGGGTCATTCAGGTCTCCATATGTGAGCAAGCTGGACCTGAGCAGGGTCTGAGGGAGGGGAGGGAGGTACTGAGGGAGGGAGAGTGTGGGGAGGGGCCTGAGTCTGAGGGAGGGGTGATTCTTGTTGCCATATAGTTTTTAATACATTTTTTAATTAATATAATTTATTGATTATTTTGTGTTTTTATGAAATTATCTTTGACAAGTACTTATTAAAATCCTGACATTGATGTCACACTGATGATGTCACACTGTGGTGATGTCACACGATAGTGATGCTGAAATTAAATTAAATAATAAAACTGGAGACTTTTGTAGAAAACAGTTTTCACGTCATTTATTTCATTCTCTGTCACATTGCTCTCAGAGAGGACCAGCCTCTCATTGGCCCCGTTTATTCAGAGGCGCTGCGCAGATGCTGCAAAGCGATTAGCAAAAACGACTAGGCTCCGGCACAGCGTTTAGATGGCTCCTGAAAACAATGTAGTTCTAGCACCTGGCCAGTAGTGGGCAGTGGAACTTTACAACAACCCCCAGCAGTATAACCACTTCCTCATCAACATCCTCCTCAGGCCACCGCAAAGACATGAAAGAACCAACATCATTCTGCATTTAACAGAAGCTGCACAAACAAAAACTGAAACTAGAGCTTTAGGTGGTTTCGTTTGGATGAAGGAGTAGAATCCTCCTCCGTGTGGCGCTCAGCACATGTAGCTAGTTAGTGTACCCGGCGCCGCTGTTGTTAGTGTTTGTTCTCGGCTACTGCACATGTCCAAATGTTCGTGGAGGAAGTGGTGAGGTCATAGCAGCAGAGAACTCACACCTTTTTCTTCACGCTGCCCTAAAACAGAGGCAGATTGTGGCTCACAGGGATCTTTCTTACACAGAAGATAAAGACAGTATGTTGGGGACTCTTTTCTGGTGTGTGTGTGTGTGTGTGTGTGTGTGTGTGTGTGTGTGTGTGTGTGCGTGTGTCTGGAACATTCCTTGTGTCGTGTGGCAGCAGCAGCTGGACATTGTCTGTGTCTGTGTCAGGTTACACACTCTCCTGAAGCAGAGTACTGTCCAACCATGAGTCTACGCACTGCAAAGGTACCAACACATGGAGACCAGAGAGAGAGAGGAGAGACGAGTGGAAGATTTATTTGCATAGCACACTTCATTATGCACGTGACATGTGACATCATCAGGCAGAGTGTTCCATTTACAGGGAGTAACGTGTGATCAGAGTCTAACAACAGTTCAAGTCTCTAGAGAATTCTTCCACTTCATTTACACATGGTCCCCCTCCTCACACACACACACACGCACACACACACACACACAGACACACACACACACACACACACACAGAGTCAGTCAGAGGAATGTGTGTCTGGGCGCGTTGGCTCCTGTTTCCTCCTCCCACTTCATCTGTGCTTCTATTGTCACTACAGTCCTGGTTCAGTCCTGGTCCAGAGCCGGTTCAAACCCGGTTCAGACCTGGTTCAGACCTGGTTCAGTCCTAGTTTTATCATGAGTCCTGGACCTGCTGCTGGAGCTTCTCTTCTCCTGATGTTCATCTTTGTCCAGATCCATACCGGGATCTCCCAGGGTAAGACTACAGCACACTACAGGAGGTCCTCAGGAGGGTCTGGGTGGGATTCTCTGCGTGCTCCGGTTCAGTGTGAGTGAGTGGTGGTATGTCCAGTTGCCCCAGGGCAGCTGTGGCTGCAATAGTGGCAGAGTGGAGAGTCACTTGTTTGTGTTTGATGATCATTATGCAAATGAGAGAGTTTGGAATAATTGGACGATCCCTGAATCCCACTGAACGTCAGTGAGGATTCATCAATAATGTTTAAACTATTGACTGAATACAGATGGATGGTGCCCACCCACGAGCTCTATGCTCACACGCTAGTTCAATGTTAACCAACAAGCTCAAGTCTAGTGAAGTGCTCATGGTGAAGTCTGACTCCTATTGACTTTCATGTAAACATAAACTCTAGTTCAGTAACGTTTGTGTGGTTTATTGCTCTCTGTGATCTTTCTGTTTATATGTGATATTGTCAATCCAGACATAAGGATCGACCAATCAGATGCCTTCATTCAAGGGGAACCTCCAGCTTGTCTTAGCAACCGTCTTAGAACGATACAAGGATATGTGATGTCACACGATGATGATGCCACGCAGTGGTGATGTCACACTCGGTCAGTCCACTCTGATATACAGTCTATGGTTTGAACTTGTGCTAAATTAAAAACATGGCAACACTCTGAGCCGTCACCATGGTAACACAGAGCATGAGCAACATTACAGTTTATTAAGTGACATTAAGTGACATTTAAAGTTCTGATTCAGCAGGTGGAGTTAAACATGAAACATATTTATACAATAAACACACACACACTTTATTGAGTTCTTTAATTCAGGTGTCCAATAGCAGCAGAAATACCAGCATACATAGAAACAAAACAAATTAAAGCCACAAGCGGCGTCGAACGGCCCCAGCTGCACCACACAAAGGAGGTGGCGCCGCCGCGCCATGATTTGCTCTCGTAGCCATAGAACTATTTTCGTCAAATTGTAATGAATACAGTTGGTTTGGCTCTCCATGTAAAACTTGGGCTCAGTCTGTAGGGGGCGCTAAAAAGCTTATGTAGTATTTCACACCTTCAGGTGACCTAGGCCACCTGTAGAACAACTGAGTCAAGTTTAGTACAAATCAGACTTTGTATGTGTAAACAGGAGCACATGTTTAATCTGTGAGTGTGTCCATTTATATCAGAATCAGAATCAGAATCAGAATCATTTTTATTGCCAACGTAAGTAACAGGGGGTCACAGACTTGGAAATTGCTTTGGCTCAGTGCAACAGTCAAAAAGAGATAATAAAAATAAGAATAAAAAACACTTCTAAAGAATAAATTTAAATTTAAAATAGAGTTACAGTTACTATTTACAATATACAAGTGCACATGGTGCACACAATGTAAGGTGACAGCAGTACAGTGAAGTAAAGGGACGTATGATGGGCAGTAAAGTGACTTTAAAAGGGCGGGGGGACAGGTTAAGAAGTGTTCAAGAGTCCAACAGCAGAGGGGAAGAAACTGTTCTTGTGGCGGGAGGTTCTAGTCCTGATGGACCGCAGCCTCCTGCCTGAGGGGAGTGGTTGGAATAGTCCATGTGCAGGGTGAGAGGGGTCGGCTGTGATACGACCAGCCCGGCCTCGAGCTCGGGCGACGTACAGGTCCTGCAGCGATGGAAGGCTGCGGCCGATCACTTCCTCTGCAGAGCGCACAATGCGCTGTAGTCTCTGTTTGTCCCTGACTGTGGCTCCAGCGAACCACACGGTGATGGAAGAGGTGAGGATGGACTCGATGATGGCCGTGTAGAACTGCACCAACATCTGTGCAGGCAGCTTGGCTTTCCTGACCTGCCGCAGGAAGTACATCCTCTGCTGGGCCTTCTTGATGAGGGAGCTGATGGTCGGCTCCCACTTGAGGTCCTGGGTGATGGTGGTGCCCAGGAAACGGAAGGACTCCACAGAGGTGATGGGGGAGTCCATCACGGAGGGTGGGGGTGGGGGGACAGTGCTCTTCCTGAAGTCCACAATCATCTCCACTGTCTTCTGGGCGTTCAGCTCCAGGTTGTTACCACTGCACCAGGACACCAGCCGGTCCACCTCCCTCCTGTAGGCGGACTCATCGTTGTTGGAGAAGAGTCCAATGAGGGTGGTGTCGTCCGCGAACTTGATCAGCTTCACGGAGTCGTGGCTGGAGGTGCAGTGGTTGGTGTACAGGGAGAAGAGCAGGGGAGAAAGAACACAGCCCTGTGGGGCTCCTGTATTTATAATCCGAGAGTCCGAGACATTCTTCCCCAGACGCACTCGCTGCTTCCTGTCCGTCAGGAAGTCAGTGATCCACCTGCAGGTGGAATCGGGCACGTTGAGCTGGGGGAGCTTGTCCTGGAGCAGGGATGGCAGGATTGTGTTGAAGGCAGAGCTGAAGTCCACGAACAGGACCCTGGCGTAGGTCCCCGGGGAGTCCAGGTGCTGTAGGATGTGGTGGAGGGCCAGGTTAATGGCGTCGTCTACAGATCTGTTGGCTCTGTAGGCGAACTGCAGGGGGTCCAGGAGGGGGGAGGTGAGGGACTTGAGATGGGAGAGAACCAGGCGTTCAAATGACTTCATGACGACAGACGTAAGTGCTACAGGTCTGTAGTCATTGAGTCCTGTGATCCTGGGCTTCTTCGGGATGGAGACAATGATGGAGGATTTGAAGCAGGCCGGGACATGGCAGGACTGCAGAGAGGAGTTGAAAATGTCCGTGAACACAGGAGTAAGCTCACTGGGGCAGTGTCTCAGAGTGGCCGGAGACACGTGGTCCAGGCCAGGAGCTTTGCGGGGGTGCAGCCTCAAGAAGAGTTGTTTAATCTCTTTAGAGGCTATTGTTAGGCTGGGGGCAGGGCTGATGGGTGGGTCGTTAGAGTAGTGGGGGGTGGGGGAGGGAGAGGTGTCAGGGGCAGCATCAAAGCGACTGAAAAATAAGTTCAGATCGTCAGCTAGCTTGTGGTCATCAGCACAGGGGGGGGCTTTGGGTTTGTAGTTGGTGATCTCCCGTAGGCCCCTCCAGACAGAAGCAGTATCGTTGTTACCAAACTGCTCCTGTAGTCGTTCTCTGTGCCGGGACTTGGCTGCTTTCAGTTCTTTCCGGAACTGATATTTAGTTGCTTTGTAGCCGCTGCGGTCCCCCTCCCTGAAAGCAGACTCCTTTGCTTTCCTGAGCTGCCGGAGTTTAGCAGTGAACCAGGGTTTGTCGTTGTTATAGATGACCCTGGTCCTTGTTGGAATGATGCTATCCTCACAGAAGTGAATGTATGACGTCACAGTGTCCGTGTATTCATCCAAGCTGTCTGTGGCAGCTCTGAAAAGGTCCCAGTCTGTAGATTCCATGCATGCAGCTCTTCCACAGCTTCATCAGACCACACTTTGGAGCTCCTCACTGCAGGTTTCGAGAGCTTTAGTCTCTGTCTGTAAGCAGGAACCAGATGTATCATGGAGTGATCTGAGAAGCCGAGGGCTGGCTTGGGAACAGCGCGAAAAGCTCCGCGCACGGTGGTGTAACAGTGATCCAGAGTGTTCTCCTCTCTGGTCGGGCATTTTATAAACTGTCTGTATTTGGGTAATTCCTGGCTCAAGTTTCCCTTATTAAAATCCCCCAGGATAATAATCAGAGAGTCCGGGTATAAGCGTTCCATACACAGTACTTGCTCTGCGAGTGCGCGCTGAGCCTCGCGCGCGTCCGCGCATGGCGGTATGTAAACAGAGGCAAGAATGAATGAAACAATTTCCCGCGGGGAGTAATATGGTTTACAATGGATGAAAAGATATTCCAGAGCAGGAGAGCAGTGCTTGGAGATCACTGTCACATCGTTACACCAGTTTGTATTGACGTAGAAACACAGCCCACCGCCTCTGCTCTTCCCTGAGAGCGCATCAGCGCGGAACAGCCCAAAGCCCTGCAGCTCCAGAGCGCAGTCCGGGATCCGCTCATTTAGCCAGGTCTCAGTGAAGCAGAGGACACAGGATGTGGCGAAGTCCTTGTTTCTTCTCATGACCAGGCTGAGTTCGTCCATCTTATTGCCCAGTGAGCGTACGTTGGAGAGAAAAATGCCGGGGAGAGCCGTGCGCGCTCCTCTCCTCCTCAGACGCACGAGCAGGCCTCCGCGCTTTCCCCTTTTACGGGCCCACACTTTTTTGGCTAGAACATGGACTAAATCAGCCGCAGATGCCAAGAAAACAGGCAATAGGTCCATGGGAACGGTGGGTCGGATGTTCATAAGTTCCTCACGGGTGTAGGAACAGCCAGATGCACAGTTAAAAAGTAAAAACAAAAGAAAAAGAGAGCAGCAAAGAGCCATGTCGACCGTACGAGGCGCCATCTTGATTGATTTATATACAGTCTCTGTTGGATGACCGTGTGACTAATCAAAATTCTTTGAACAACTTTTGATGGTACATGTGACGGTGAAACGGCCGAGGCTGGTTTGATGTTTGTGCGAGGTGTACATTTCCCATTGACATAGAATGGGGTGTTGTTGTCGTCACCACGGCAACAGGGTAAAAAATAAGTTGACTTTTTGAATCAAGAGGGCAAAACAGAATTGTATACAAAATATCAAACATTTTTAGAAAACTAAATGTGATTGTCCCCATGTAAAACTTTGACATAGTTTGTAAGGGGCACTAACGTTCATTCATTCATTCATTCATTCATTTTCTACCCTTTAATCCATTTCTGGGTCAGGGGGGTGGCAATCAGAGATACCACCCAAGTCTCATAGCACCAGCCCCTCACTGACCCTCTGCAGGTGGTGAGTCCACAGGAGGACGGCTGCTCTCTGAGTGTGAGCATAGCCTTGATCTTTCAAGGCTATGCCCCTTACACAGTTTGTAAGGGGCACTAACGTGCCAATTTTAATTATTTCACTTTCTATGACCTAGACCCTGGAGTTGAACAACGTATAAGTATGTTGTGCGAATCGGACTTTGTATGTGCAAACGGGAGCAAATTTTCTATTGTCGGGTTTTTTGAGCCGTTTAACTGATCAAAATTTCACAAAATCAAAATGATGGTACATGTGTTTAGACGATGTGGAGCGCTTTTGAGACAAATCGGTGAAACGGCCGAGGAAGAATCACTATCCAACCGATATGTGTGTAAATGTTTCCATTTTGCAATAAAGTTAATGGGCTTCCTGTTTTTCAGGGGGCGTGGCCATAACAACTTCTTGTTCATGTCTTGAATAAACATGTGTACCAAATTTTGTGGCTCTACAACAAACTTGACCTCAGACCCTTTGTAATAGGCGCAATGTGATCTGACTTTTGCAGGGTGCGCTGTTCTGGCATTTTTTTAGTCCCATAAAAATAGGTAAATGTTTTGCCGGTTCTGAATTTTGGGCAAAATTTGGCAACCGCGACCCCTTGCATTTTTGAAAGCAATGGGCCCTTACCCCAGTCAGGGCTCAGGCCTAATAAATAGGTCATTGTAAACAGTAGAGTAAAGCTAACGGTTAGCTATACTCTACTGTTAGCTATAACAGTATAGCTAATATACAGTCTATGAGACACACACATGCACTGCTCACACTGGTGTTATGTGGCAGAGTGACCACAAGGGGCGCTGAGGGGACACAGCTGCTGTGGAGCATCAGCAACAATGAGCTCAGAACAAAGACACTTATATATTTAGTTTAACAACAGGAGCACACATACCACTGCCAAGAGGACACACAGGAGCACACATACCACTGCCAAGAGGACACACAGGAGCACACATACCACTGCCAAGAGGACACATATGCTGAGACTGGAGGCTTTCTCCAAACTTATTTACACTGATCTGTCTGTCATCAACCAGTTTGATAATAGAGCATCAGGTGTGTGTGTGTGTGTGTGTGTGTGTGCGCGCGCGTGCGCGTCTTTCTGTATTTGTGTGTGTGTGCTTCTGTATGTGTTTGTTTTTCCTGTATGTGGGAGTGACCGGTCGTGTGAGGGGGCGTGGCTGGTCGTGTGAGGAGGTGTAGCCTCAGCTGTTTGTCTCCAGAGGAATTATCGGTGTGACCTTTGAACCCTGACCCTGAGCACAGTGTTTACAGAGAGCAGACTGTTGATAGAACCGTTTTAAATCTATATTCTTTATATTGTGAATCCACCTTTTCCTCAAATCAGGGAAAGTAAATGAACACAGATACAGTTGTGTACTGTATCTATCCTGTATCTATTTATCCCAATGTAAACAAAGGAAGGTTGCTCACTCATCATCTGTAGATCTGTAGATAGACACCCCATATATATATATAAATCTCCAACTTGTGGCTGTGCTTTCATTCCCTTTAGAAAGTTCTTTGGATTAAGGACAAAACGTTGGGAAAACCTGCTAACTGAAGTACAGATGATGCGTGAGCGACCTTCCTTTGAATTGAAAAATCCCTGTACGACTGAGAGTTTACACAAACTTATCACACTGTCTTTCTCCCCTCATCTCTCCCTCTCTCTCTCTCCAGACTCCTTTGAGTGTGTGTGTAACTCTACCAACAGCCGCTGTGACCACAGTGGAGTCTGCAGGTGAGAGCTCCTTCTGGTGGTTGACCACTGGAACTGCAGCTGTGTGCGACGTCACAGTCTGAGTCAAACAGAGGGTGTGACCTGCAGGAGGGAGGCTATGTGTGATGTCATCTCTCTGACTCTGCCCCCAGGTGTGACCCAGGTTGGGAGGGGCCTGGGTGTGCCCGCTGTGCCCTGATGCCCGGGTGTCTCCATGGGTCATGTGACAGACCCTGGCAGTGCGAGTGCCACGAGGGCTGGGGAGGCCGCTTCTGCAACAAAGGTCAAACCATCTACTCTCTGTGAGGGAGCTCCTCATGAGTGTGAGAGTGTGTGTGAGAGAGAGAGAGAGCATGTGTGAGAGAGTATGAGATGGAGAGAGTATGTGTGAGAGACTGTGAGATAGAGAGAAAGAGAGAGTATGTGTGAGGGGGTGTGAGAGAGAGAGATGAGTGTGAGGGAGAGAGAGAGTGTGAGAGAGAGGGATCCTAACCTGCTCTCTCTCTCAGATCTTAGAGCCTGCCTCAGCGCCCCCTGTCTTCATGGAGGCACATGTCAGATAGCTGACAGCGGTGATGCCACATGTGTGTGTGCCCACGGTTACCATGGCGACCGCTGCCAGCTGAGGGCGGGTCCATGTCACCAGCTAAGGTGATTGACACATATGCAAGCTGTGGGGAGGGGACTCATACGTCCTTGACCAATCAGGAATGGTGTTTGTGTGCGTGTGCATGCGAGTGCGTACGCGTGTGTCATATATATTTGTATAAACAGTCTACAAGACGTTGGTTAAATGTTCAACACTTTTTTATTACAGTTTTGTGTGATACTGTTGTGATGTCACACTGGTAATGTCATACTCTGGTGATGTTCCACAGCGTACATTAACAGTATTACTGTCTCCCTTAGGTCTCCGTGTCTGAATGGCGGTCAGTGCGATGACCAGAGTGGCTTCCTGGACACCTTCACCTGTCGCTGTCTGGCTGGTTTTTCTGGGCGCCGCTGTGAACAGGACGTGGACGACTGCGCACTCTCTCCGTGCGCTAACGGTGCTAACGGCGCTAACGCTAACGTTGCTCTGTGCTCTCCTTGTGCTAACGGGGCTCTGTGTGTCGACGGTGTGAGTCAGTTCACGTGTGTGTGCGCCGCAGGGTTCAGCGGTCGCTTCTGCTCTGTGAACATAGACGAGTGTGCAAGCCGCCCCTGTGCCAACAGAGGGCGCTGTGTGGACCGAGCTAACGGCTTCCGCTGCCTCTGTCGCCACGGATATAGCGGCCCCACCTGCCTGAGCCCACCCACCCCGCCGGCCAATCGTACTCTCCGAGTGACCGTGAGGGAGAGAGGCCCTGCCCCCCTTTCGCAGGGACAGCTGGTCTCCGTGGTGATGCTCGCCCTCACCACTGTCGCCATGGTGACGGTCACAGCAACACTGGTGCTACACACGCATTGTGGCCACATCTACTCGCGCTGCTGGGGGCACTGTCAGAGGACACACAAGATCTGTGGGGGCGGGGCCTGAGGGTCTGAGATTTGAATGAACATGGCAACATTTGTATGTATATTGTTGTATATTGTGTGTATATTGTTGTATATTGTGTGTATATTGTTGTATATTGTGTCTATATTGTTGTATATTGTGTCTATATTGTTGTATATTGTGTCTATATTGTTGTATATTGTGTGTATAATGTTGTAAAGTGTTTGACAGATTTTCAATTGTAAATATGTGTTGCTGGATCTGAAGTGTAATGATGCTCACAGGGGGCGCAGCTGGACCCGGTGTGTCCTTTGTGGATCATAAATTACTTAAACTGAAGAAAATCAGTTTATTTATTCACTGCCTTCATCTGGTGAGAGAGGAAGACAGACAGAGATGGTGACATGTCTCTGATCAGCTGTTGCTGTGCTCAGACCGGATCATGCGTTGCGACAGAGTTTCAATGCAAAGTCAATGGTGACGTCCGTCCATGCAATTCCTTGCATGGACGTCGCGGCACGCACAGCAGACGCCTTATTGCGGGTACAGCGCATGGACCTATTATAATATCGGGTACAGCGGCTTAATGATGCAGCAAAAGCTGGAAATGAACATTTTCGCGCCACACACAGAGCAGCAAAGTGGTCACCGGGACATGTGCCGGTCCGAGGCAGGAAAAGAAGTCACTTGAAAACCACCAAAACAGGAGCTAAACCAGGACTGAGGATGGGAGACACAGCGCTTGTGAACATATGTCTTCACCTTGAGTTGACATTCCACTGTGACTGTAAACAAGCAATTCTAAAATGTTTGCTGATACCAAAGTCCGTTTTTACGTTTTAGGTTTTCTCAAAGTTCTCTAGTTTCCCCTAGCACTAAATACAAGATCAGTCTGGTTTCTGGGCTATGGTCTGTCAGTTGCAGCAATAAACAAGGTTGAGGTGTAATGAGCGCTGACGTCCACGGCGGCACTGTTTTTATTATCAAATACATTCTCACTGCCGTCAATCAAAGCTCAGGGGGCGGGTCACATTTCGGTCTCGTCCAATAGGTTGTCTCCAAGTCCTGATGTCAGCAGAACTGTGTGAGCGCCACCTGCAGGCAGAGAGAGGAAGTAAGAGACAAGAGACAGATGGCAAAGAGAGACCAGAGAGAGAACAGAAAGTGTCCAGATCAAGACCAGCGAGAGACCAGAGGGACTCATCGTCAAGCTTACACTTGAGTGGCGGTTTTATGTTCTTGGTCTCAGTGAAATATATCTGACCTGGCTGGCAGACTCGTGCTCTGAGTGGCTGCTGCTGTGGATGCTCCTCTCTGATTGGTTCGTCTCTCTCGGACAGCAGCTCTTGGACCCGCCTCTGGACTTCGGCGCTAATTCTGTTTTCAGTCAGAACCAGAACTCTGAGACTGGAGGGAAAGAGGAGCAGGAGGTCCAGGAAGGCCTGAGGACAGAGACCTGATTAAGACCTGGTTGAGACCTGGTTCGGAACTGGTTCAGACTTGGACTAGTCCTGTCTCAGTTCTGGTTCAGACCTGTCCTGAGACCTCTGTGAGTCCAGTTCCTTCCAGGTCCAGTGTTTGTAGAGTTCGGCTTGACGCCACGGCAACTGCCAGCATCCCAGCAACACGGTCTCCTAGCAACAGACACAGCATCAGAACCAGACAATGATAAATGTACTTCCTAAGCGGCGATGAACGGTCCTCTCCAGATCCATGTGGACCAGACTCAGGACCAGACTGACCCAGTGGATTGAAGTCCAGGCGCAGAACCCGTAGTCTGGAGCTGTGAGCCACAGCAACACAGAGACGAGTCCAGGAGCGAGAGCTGATGGCCGGGTTAGAGGACAGGGACAGCTCCTGGAGACCTGGAACCAGACCAGGTTGAGACCAGAAACAGACCGGAGAGAGACTAAATCACGGACCTGGCTTGGCTCCATCTGGGGGCAGCAGGCCACAGACATGGTCCAGTTCTCGGTCCGACAGAGAACAATCTCCCAGGTCCAGACTGAGTAGAGCTGGGTGTACGGCCAAGGACCGAAACAAGACCAGTGACCCGGGACCCGACAGCATGTTACCATGGAGACTGTGGAGAAGAGCTCACGGATAACATCTGGACCTCAGCCTTAAAATGTGGAAAAAATCAGACCACAACATCTTCTGTATCAGAAAGATCCCTGTGAGTCAGTATCTGCCTCTGGCTGAGAGTGGTCCTCTCTTTGATCTAAAGATGTGACATCACAAATACATGATGTGAAACTAGTGACAGAAGCAACTGTTTTAGAGCCAGAGAGACATGGGTTTAGTGCAGAGTTCTGAAAGTCACAGACCCCAGTTTTGAAGTTACAGACCCCAGCTTTACCCCAGTCTGCTGTGTTTGTACTCACAAAAGAGTGTTGAGGCTGCGGTTCCGGAGAAGGACTCTGGAAAGGTCTTGGGTCCGGGTTGTACTGCAGACCACCCCCAGACTCAGGTTCAGTTGGAGCAGAGACTGGGTCTGGATCAGAGACCCACAGATTCTGGTCCAGTCCTGGTCCGAGAGCCCACATCCTCGCAGTGAGACCAGCTGGACCTGGTCCGAGGCCAGGGCTTCAACCAGGGACTTCACCTGGTCTGGTCCCATCTGATCCAGTCCCACCTGGTCTTCACTGATCAGAGCAGACACTAGGAGCATCCTGAGACACACAGCTTCAAAGTCAGACTTTAGAACTAAGTGTTTACAACTATGGTCACTATGGTAACTATGGTAAGTGTCAAAAGTCAGATTCTAGTCAGTTAGTTGCTATTTTCTCTGTAATTCCTAAACAACATTTGTCAGCATATATCAACTATGATTTTATCATTCTCTCTCTAGTCTCTCTCTCTGGTGTTTCTCTCTGGTCTTTCACTGGTCATCGACACTAGACTCACCTGTGTTTGTACGGTCTCCATGCCAACGGCAGAGAGCAGAGACAGGACAGAGGATTCTCTCCTGCAGCAAGGAGCTCTCTCTGGTCTCTCTCTGGTCTCTCTCTGGTCTCTCTCTGGTCTCTCTCTGGTCTCTCTCTGGTCTCTCTCGGGTCTCTCTCGGGTCTCTCTCTGGTCTCTCTCTTCAGATTAGACTCACACGTCACTGTGACGTTCAGCTGATCTGGGATCAGTTACAATTGACCTCAGAGTCACATGATTAGGAGGATTGGGTCACATGGGACCGGTGTGAAAGTAGAGCTGGCAGATAGGTCAGTGTGTGTCATACTAAATACTCATATATATATATATATGTATATATATATGTATGTATATATATATATATATATATATATATATATATATATTATGTATATATATATATATATATATATATATATATATATATATATATATATATACCCTGCAGGAATAATCAGGTGGCCAAAGGAAGAGATTCAGACCACGGATGTTAAAACTCGAAAGCTCCTTACCATGCATGGCGGGTTCCATCCCAAATCCAGCACCCTGAGACTGTACGTAAGCCGTAAAGAAGGAGGCCGAGGACTTGTGAGTGTGAGAGCCACTGTCCAGGACGAAACATCCAAACTCCATAACTACATCATGGAGAAGGCCAAAACGGATGACGTACTCAGTGAATGTCTCAGACAGTGGCGAGATGAGGAGGTGCTGGAGGAGAGCCCATCATGGGAGAACAAGCCCCTACACGGCATGTACCACCGGAGCATAACAGAAGTGGCTGATCTCAAGAAGTCCTACCAATGGCTAGAAAGGGCTGGCCTACAGGACAGCACAGAGGCACTCATCATGGCTGCACAGGAGCAGGCACTGAGCACCAGAGCGATAGAGGCCCAGATATACCACACCAGACAAGACCCAAGGTGTCGGTTGTGCAAAGAGGCACCTGAGACGATCCAACACATAACTGCAGGGTGCAAGATGCTGGCAGGGAAGGCCTACATGGAACGCCATAACCAAGTGGCTGGCATAGTGTACAGAAACATCTGTGCAGAGTATGGGCTGGAAACCCCAAGGTCTAAGTCGGAAACTCCTCCAAAGGTGGTGGAGAATGAGCGTGTGAAGATCCTGTGGGACTTCCAGATACAGACCGATCGAACGGTAATGGACCAACCTGACATCGTGGTGGTGGACAAAGGGCAGAGGACAGCCGTGGTGGTGGACAAAGGGCAGAGGACAGCCGTGGTGGTGGACAAAGGGCAGAGGACAGCCGTGGTGGTGGACGTGGCAATTCCAAGCGATGGTAACATCCGGAAAAAAGGAACATGAAAAGCTTAAGAAATACCAAGGTCTCAGAGAGGAGCTGGAGAGGGCCTGGAGGGTAAAGGTGACAGTAGAGAGAGGGCCTGGAGGGTAAAGGTGACAGTAGAGAGAGGGCCTGGAGGGTAAAGGTCACAGTAGTGCCCGTGGTGATCGGTGCACTCGGGGCAGTGACCCCGAAGCTAGAAGAGGTTACAGCGGATCCCTGGAACAACCTCGGACATCTCGGTCCAGAAATGTGCAGTGCAGGAACAGCAAAGATACTGCACAGAACCCTCAAGCTCCCAGGCCTCTGGTAGAGGAGAATTTAAAAAGAAAAAAATAAAAAAAATAAAAAAAAAATATATATATATATATAATATGCAGTACAGACCAAAGGTTTGGACACACTTTCTCATTCGATGTGTTTCCTTTCTTTTCATGACTGTAGATCCACACCCAGGCTGTGTAAGGACTTTTTGACCAATAAGGAGAGTGGTGGGTTGCTGGGCTGACCTGGCCTCCACAGTCACCGGACCTGAACCCAATCCATGGTTTTGGGGTGAGCTGGACCACAGAGTAAAAGCGAAAGGACCAACAAGTGCCAAGCCTCTCTGCAAACTCTTTCAAGACTGTTGGAAGATCATTTCAGGTCACTACCTCTTGAAGCTCATCAAGAGAATGCCAAGAGTGTGTGAAGCAGTAATCAGAGCAGAAAGAAAAGAATATAAGACATATTTTCAGTTGTGTCATACTTTTTTTAGTACGTACATAATTCTGGCGCTGCTATGTGTACTGGGCGCAGCTCTGACTGCCACCCCCCCAACCCAGAAATGGATTAAGAGGAAGAAAATGGATGGATGGACGTACATAATTCCGCATGAGTTACATATAAAGGGTGGTCCTTACAGAGGAGTACATTTTCAAATTAATATTATTTCAGCTCCAACCTCTTAACTATGTTGAAATAGCTGAAAACTCTCCTTGTCATTTTAAAACCAAATCCAACAACATTTACCCCTCCCCTCATCGCTTACAACAGGGCAATAACAAATCAAACTATGCTGAAGTTTAAAATGCCTCTGTTATCTCAAGTTGAAGGGCTGATAGATTTCCCTTTGGGAATACTTGGTATTAGCTCTCAACCCATCAATTTTTCTTTTTACTGGCTGCCCTCTCAGGATGTGTTGTTTTACACCACACCCTCCAACACTGGTCAGATCAAAGGAGCTTGTATCCCAATCGAACAGCAGCTACAGAAAGACCTGCACTTTTAGGTCCTCGATCTGAGGCTTTCACAACGATCATGGTCCGAACGTGCCACGAGGAGAAACCAAATGTCATTGGTTTGAGCTCAGAATTACCAACTTCCGTATATATAAATAAATACGTGTATACATAGTGTATATATATATATATACATAATACTGTACTCCTGTATTCATTAATGTATATATAGAGAAATAAACAATTACAGATTAGTATTGTGATTATTGGTTCATTATTAAGTGTTTACAGTCCAGTTCTATATGCACACAACAACAACGACAACAACAACAGTGTGTACAAATATTCATTGTTTATTTTTCTCAATGATCACGTGTACGGAAGTGTCACATCCGGGGCTGCGGTGGCTAACAGCTAACGGCTAACGGGTACCTCCGCGGACTGAGGCCGAACGGCGCTGAGGTAAGAAAAGCCAGGAGTGAAGCATTGTCTGCAGAGAGAGGACCTCACAGAACCGCACCAGGAGTTCCAGGGGCTTTAATATGGACGTCAAGAGTTTTACTCACAACATTAAGCTAGCTGTTCGCTTTAGCGGTTAACCGAGCTCCTCCAGATGTTTTCATGACATACCACACAGAGAGGTGCGAGGAGGCCGGCCACGGTCACTAGCAGAGGCCGCAGTGACAGGAGCCTTCCCCGGACTCGTCTCCAAGAGGACCGCTGAGACTGCACTGGGCCTCAGTGAGTCCTGCTTCAGTCCTGCATTAGTCTTGCATTAGTCCTGCTTTAGTCCTGCTTTAGTCCTTCTTTAGTCCTGCTTTAGTCCTGCTTTAGTCCTGCTTTAGTCCTGCTTTAGTCCTGCTTTAGTCCTGCTTTAGTCCTGCTTTAGTCCTGCTTTAGTCCTGCTTTAGTCCTGCTTTAGTCCTTCTTTAGTCCTGCATTAGTCCTGCATTAGTCCTGCATTAGTCTTGCATTAGTCTTGCATTAGTCTTGCATTAGTCTTGCTTTAGTCTTGCATTAGTCTTGCATTAGTCTTGCATTAGTCTTGCTTTAGTCTTGCTTTAGTCCTGCTTTAGTCCTGCTTTAGTCTTGCTTTAGCCCTGCTTTAGTCCTGCTTTAGTCCTTCTTTAGTCCTGCATTAGTCCTGCATTAGTCTTGCATTAGTCTTGCATTAGTCTTGCATTAGTCTTGCTTTAGTCTTGCATTAGTCTTGCATTAGTCTTGCTTTAGTCTTGCTTTAGTCCTGCTTTAGTCCTGCTTTAGTCTTGCTTTAGCCCTGCTTTAGTCCTGCTTTAGTCCTGCTTTAGTCCTGCTTTAGTCTTGCTTTAGCCCTGCTTTAGTCCTGCTTTAGTCCTGCTTTAGTCCTGCTTTAGTCCTGCTCTTGACCTTTGTTTGACCCGCGTTAGACGTTTGTCAATTTCTTCAACTCCCCGTAACTGTTTTGAAGCAGACACTCATAAATAGGAGATAAACGGGAGCAAAATGTTATTCTATTTATTTATTTGGCTGTTAAACCGAGGTGCAATGCATCTTAATGAACATTTAACAAAAAGCCTTAGGCTAATGTCATAAAGAACAATCATTAAAGTCCTCTGTGTCGTTTTTGTCTCTGTGTCGTTTTTGTCTCTGTGTTTTGTGTCCTCTGTGTCTTGCTCAAACAAAAATCTAATTTTCCAGTGACTTGATTTTTCTTTTGTTTCATTGCAATTAATGTGGGCCCGATTATCAACCCCTGAGCGACCCCAATGCTGGTCCAGTGATGACCCTACAGTCTGATCTATATGTTTAATATATTGATGGACCCCTAATGTATAAGCTTCTGCTTCTGGGAGTTTCATTTTCACAATGTAGCACATTAACTTTTAGGGACTGTGTGAATAAACTAAACTAATATACAAAGAGCCAAAGATTTTTATTGCTTGATTTTTTTCTATTAAATCCATTGAAGACTAATAGCTCCTGAGCTAGTCTAGTGCTGTTCTAGTCCTTGGTCAGACCTAGTTTAGTTCTGGGTCAGACTTGATTTGGACCTGCTTTAGTCCTTGACCTGGTTCAGACCTGGTTCAGTCCATACTGAGCTCCACATTCAGTATTGAACCTGACCCCTCCCCCCCACTCACTCCCATCACTGCAGCCTGAGGCGGAGTGCTGCTCCACCTCTCACTGCTCTAAACACACTAGTTCAGACCTCGTTCAGTCCCGGTTCAGACCTGGTCCAATCCGGTCCAGTCCTAGTCCAGTTAGGGTCGCTAATTAGATCGTGTGCAAGCAGCGGAACAGAGATAAAGTAATGTTTTCTGCCGTCACAGGCTGAAGGAGCTAGGAGACGGGAGCTAGGAGGTAGGACACGAGGATGAGTGCGGCCGGGAGGAAGCCTTACCGCAAAGCTCCGCCTCAGCATCGAGAGACACGCCCCTCCCACCAACAAACTCCGCCCCCTGACCTAACCCAGGTAAGAATCTTTGGTCTCTCTGGTTTCTCTCTGGCTCTTGCCGAATTACAAGTGTGCATCATGAACAGTAGGAATTTTATCTCATGTTGAATTCTAATATAAACTCAGCCTCAGCTCCCCTCTTATCTCCGTCTCCTTTATCGTCTCCTCTCGTGTCTCCATGGCTTCTCCCGTGTCTCCTTCGCTCCTATCTTGTCTCCTCGTCTCCTTTATCTGCTCCTTGGCTCCTCCCCTCTTCAGTTCTCAGACAGTGATGACATCATCAGTGATGTCAGCAGTGACATGACATCACTGGTCCGGAGCCCTGCCCCTCGACACAGGCGAGCCAATCAGATGCTGTCTCCAAGAGGAATACTAAAGCGGCCAATGGGAGTGCAGCATCATTGTGATGTCATCCGGAGGGCGCGGTCTGCAGAGCCTCTGGACCAATCCCATCGCTCATGCACATATTCAGAGGACCAATCACAGCGCAGCTCATTTGCTAATTCTGAGGAGCTGAAGGTGACAGCACTCCCTGTGTCTGCATGTGAACCAGGGATCCACACCTCTGCTCCTGATGATCATGCTAATGCTAACACCCATTTAACTACCGTAGTTTTCGCAACATCAGGCGCGGACAAAAGTCTTCAATTTTAACAGTGCGCCTTATAATCCAGTGCACCCTATGTATGCATTTCTGACTGTGTTTACTGACCGAGCTATATAGTTATACGCCAAAATGTAAAAGTCAGAGCCGGCGCGGAAGCCGGATGCGTCACCCGTAAATGAATGAAGCGCAAATGCGAGAGGCATGCATCTGATCATATCTGAAAAATCAATACAAAGTTTAACCACATCCAAACCACTTTTATTCACTCTTGTTTGTAAAAAAAAAAAAAAAAAGACAACATGGAAGTGCAAGTGCATCCACTTAAATAGTCAGGGTGAAACAAAAAATGTTCTGGTGCTTGTGTGCACGGACGGTTCCCAGCTAACGCTACAAACATCTCTCGGATTTCTATCTAAAATTAAATATAGATTTTTTAATTTTTTATTTTTAACACACATTATTAACACAAGTTAAATACTGTTATTATTAGTCCAATGGCCAAATGGACCTCAAAAGGGCCTCTATGAAGAGACATCTTTACGAAACGGATTTTAAGCTACGCTATTGGTGATGCAGTATTTAAGTTATTGAGTGTATTATACTGGTAAAGAAGCCCTGTTTTACCCGAAGATCTGGTGGCTTTGTTTCACTTAAACATTGACCTCAAAATTACATTCGTATTTCATCGTGCCTTTGTTTTCGGGTAAACCAGCATTAATCAATGCTCCTTATAATCCGGTGCGCCTAATGTTGCGAAAAATACGATTATCTTCCACCTCACTATATCACAATATACATCATATAACCACTAGTATAACATGACAGTTACCTTTATTTAAGTCTCTCTCTGGTCTCTCTCTCTGGTCTCTCGCTCTGGTCTCTCGCTCTGGTCTCTCGCTCTGGTCTCTCGCTCTGGTCTCTCGCTCTGGTCTCTCGCTCTGGCCTCTCGCTCTGGTTTCTCTCAGCACATGTGCATGTGAAGGCTCACCTGAGCACTGAAGACTGCATGCATCATTTTAGCGCCCCCTGTGTGTGGCATGGTGCAGTCCCTCTCTCCTCCAGCAGAGGTGACCTTTGAACCTGCTGCTCTAGCGCCCCCTGTGTGTGGCATGGTGCAGTACCTCTCTCCTCCAGCAGAGGTGACCTTTGAACCTGCTGCTCTAGCGCCCCCTGTGTGTGGCATGGTGCAGTACCTCTCTCCTCCAGCAGAGGTGACCTTTGAACCTGCTGCTCTAGCGCCCCCTGTGTGTGGCATGGTGCAGTACCTCTCTCCTCCAGCAGAGGTGACCTTTGAACCTGCTGCTCTAGCGCCCCCTGTGTGTGGCATGGTGCAGTCCCTCTCTCCTCCAGCAGAGGTGACCTTTGAACCTGCTGCTCTAGCGCCCCCTGTGTGTGGCATGGTGCCGTCCCTCTCTCCTCCAGCAGAGGTGACCTTTGAACCTGCTGCTCTAGCGCCCCCTGTGTGTGACATGGTGCAGTACCTCTCTCCTCCAGCAGAGGTGACCTTTGAACCTGCTGTTCTAGCGCGCCTTGTGTGTGGCATGGTGCAGTACCTCTCTCCTCCAGCAGAGGTGACCTTTGAACCTGCTGTTCTAGCACCCCCTGGAGCTGCTGCTTCATGACAAACTGCGCTTCTCTAACTTCTTGGATGATGTTACCTGCCGTGTCCTAAGCCCCGCCCACCTGCATTCGCTGGGGAGAAAGAATGCCCCGCCCACAAATAGGAAACGTTCAAATGGGCACCAACGTAATGAACACCATCAGTCACATGACCATGAGAGACGCCAACGATGGGACGTGTGGAGCACCTCGCTGAGAGGACACAAGAGAGGAGACAAGGAAAGAGGACACATGGTAAGGACAGAGGAGATGAGAGAGGAGACAAGGAGAGAGGACACAATGTAAGGATAGAGGAGACGAGAGAGGAGACAAGGTGAGAGGACACATGGTAAGGAAAGAGGATACAAGGAGAGAGGACACATGGTAAGGATAGAGGAGACAAGGAGAGAGGACACATGGTAATAATAATACATACAACTTGTATAGCACTTTTTTGGACACTCAAAGACGCATCACATGGGGAATAAAATACAATAAAATAAAAAAGGGGTTTACGGAAAAGCTTGTTTGAAAACATGGGTTTTGAGACTGATTTAAAGTTTGGTTGTGAGTCAGCGTTTCTAATGGGCAGTGGGAGTGAGTTCCAGAGGGTTGGGGCGGCAATGGCAAAGGCTCTGTCCCCCAAGGTCCGGCGGTTAGTGCGGGTGATGGGGGTGAGGAGGTTGGAATCGGCTGAGCGAAGGCGGCGGGTGGGTTGGTGCTGTTGTAGGAGCTCAGTAAGGTAGGGTTATGGAGGGACCTGTAGGTGAGGAGAAGGAACTTGTAATGAATGTGGTATTGAACGGGGAGCCAGTGGAGCTGCTGGAGGACAGGGGTGATGTGTTCTCTGGACCGGGTGTGGGTGAGGAGGAGGCGGGCTGCAGAGTTCTGGATGTATTGCAATTTTTGGAGATGAGAGGTGGGAAGTCCGTAGAGGAGGCTATTGCCGTAGTCAAGTTTGGAGGTGATGAATGCGTAAATGAGGATTTTGACTGTTGACTGGGTAAGGGAGGGGCGGAGGTGGAAGAAGGAGGTTTTGGAGATGTGTTTGATTTGTGTTTGGTATGAGAGGGTGGAGTCCATTATGATGCAGAGGTTGCGTTCAAAGGTAATAACAGGGTGACCGTGTGACCGTCAATGAGGAGAGTTAAGTTCTGGACAGAAGGCAGGAGAGATTCGGGGCTGATGATGAGGAGTTCTGTTTTGTTACTGTTGAGTTTAGGAAAGTTATTGTCCATCCAGGTTTTAATGGAGATGCAATTAGGGATGGTGGAGAGGATGACCGGGGTGATGGATTTGGTGGAGATGTAGAGTTGAGTGTCGACGGCATAACAGTGGAAATGGTGGTGGATGATCTGACCGAGGGGAAGAATGTAGATGGTGAAGAGGAGAGGGCCGAGCACGGAACCTTGGGGGACACCGTGGGTGACGGGGGAAGTGTGGGAGTTGCAGTTGTTGACAGAGACGAAGTGGAGACGATTGGAGAGGTAAGAGGTGAACCAGAGGAGTGCTGTGCCAGAAATGCCAATGGATTGCAGACGGTGGAGTAGGATGGAATGGTCTATTGTGTCAAATGCAGCGGAGAGGTCGAGGAGGATGGATAAGGAACCAGAGTCAGCGGCGAGGAGGAGGTCATTCGTAACTTTAATAAGTGCTGTTTCTGTGCTGTGGTGTGAACGGAATCCAGATTGAAATGTTTGGAAGAGATGGGAGGAGTGGAGATGTTGGTGGAGTTAGGTGATGACGGCGCTTTCCAGGATTTTTGACAGTAACAGTACATTGGTCGAAAGTTGTCCAAGTTGTCAGGGTTGAAGCCGGGTTTTTTCAGGAGGGGTGTGATGGAAGCTAGTTTGAGCGGGGAAGGGACAGAACCAGAGGTTAGGGAAGTGTTGATGAGGCCGGTGATGAGAGGGATGAGAGTTAGTCGACAGGTTTTGAGGAGGGATGAAGGGATTGGGTCAAGCTGGCAGTTGGAAAATTTCAAGGTTGAGAGAAGTTTGGTGGTGTCAGAGGGAGAAGGAGGGAGGGCTATGGACTTTGAGTGCAGTGGGTTCAAGTTCAGAGTAAGGAGAAGAGGAGGAAGTGGATGCAAGTGAACAGTGTGTGGTATGGATTTTCAGGATTTTTTAGAGAGTCAACTCTAATAATCTGTTTTATTTCAGGAGCGGCTCTCGGTGTCTGAGTCAGAGCGAGTCAGGTAAGTTTGTTATGTATTTTATTGATCTGTGTGAGCTTTGAGGTCCGCTGTATCTGCTCTGAAGTCAGCTATATCTGCTCTGAGGTCAGCTCTAATGTCCTCAGGCTGCTGGAGGCTCAGAATGAGGAGTTGCGTCGGCGTGTCTCGTTGTCCAATCAGAGGACAGAAGCTCTAGGGGCGGAGCTAGACTCCTGCAGACACTACATGGAGGCGGAGCTTAACCGCACACGAGACGACCTCGACAAGATGAGGGACAAGTTCAGGAGGTGAGCTGACCTCCGACCCCTGACCCCTGTCCCTTCTGCTGCATACACTCAATACACAGAGACAAGTTCAGGAGGTGAGGCCCCGAACCTCCTAGAAGCTTAGCATTGAGATAACAATTTATTATTGAGATAGCAGGTGCGCATAGAGATAGCATGTTAGCATTGGGGTGGGAACCTCAGGGTACCTCACAATACGATACGCGATACAAAGCTCACGATAACGATTATATCACGATATGACGATTATCGATATATTGGCCTATGCCATAAATTGGCATATAGATATATGCCAACTTATGGAAAACTTTTAATTGAAAAAATACACTTTATTTCATGATAAATGGAATGGAGATATGCAATGTAGTCATATATTAAGTATTGATACTAATTTAAAAAATAAAATAAAAAAACGTATCACGATGAAAGTATCACGATATATCGTTATATCGATATATCGTCACACTCCTAATGCACAGGCAAAAACTTGGATTGTCAGAGAGGTAGCCTGTCTCACATCCTCAGGAAGACTGTTCCAGACCTTAGCTGCATAAATCTGAAACGCAGCCTCCCCATGTTTAGTCTGACTCTGGGCACTAACAGGAGTCCTGTCCCTGTGCTCCTCAGAGTCCGGGCTGGTTCATATGGCACTAACATGTCATGGATGTACTTTGGTGCGAGGCCATGGAAAGACTTGTAATGAGCCAGTGCAGAGACCTGAGAACTGGACTAATGAGATGGTCCTTCCTGGTTCTAGTCAGGACTCGAGCTGCTGCATTTTGAATGTACTGCAGCTGTTTTACAGCCTGTTTGGACAGACCTGTGAGCAGGCCATTGCAGTAGTCTAACCTACTGGAGACAAATGCATGGATAAGAATCTCCAGGTCTGCTTTGGACACAATATTTTTAAATTTTTGCAATATTTTTCAGATGGTAAAAAGCTGCTGATGTTACCGATGGCTAATGTGGCTATTGAAGTTTAAGTCCGAGTCCATTTTTACTCTCAGATTTCTGACCTTATTTAAAGGTTTTAGAGAGCAAGACTGAAGGTCTCTCTTTGTTTCTCGGGACCAAAGACAAACATTTCAGTTTTGTCTGTGTTTAGCTGAAGGAAGTTGTTTTGCATCCACTCACTGATCTGTTGGATACAGTGAAGGAGTGAGTCCACTGGTCCATGTTCTCCTGCAGTCAGTGAGACATAGATCTGAGTGTCGTCTAGTTGTGATAGGATACTTTGTTACTTTGTATTAACTGACCTAACGGCAGCATGTAGAGATCAAACAGAAGAGGTCCCAGGATCGACCCCTGTGGTACTCCACAGGTCAGGGCCATAATATCATGTATGTGACACATTGCATGTGAACATGGTATATGACACATTGTACGGGTAAAGTGCGACACAGCAGCAGCCAGTGAGGCTGACTTTTTCTCTGTTGTTGAGGAGGAAGACGCAGCGTCCTTAAGTGCAGACGCTGAGTATATGAGGTACTCGAGTATATGAGGTACTCATATACTCGATATATAATTTTTTCCTACATCTTCCTAGGGAAAGGGCTGCCTGCGGCTATTTTGAAAAAGCCCTATAGAAGTCAAAAGTGGTGGCACATTAGTTTCAACGTCATTAATATTTTCAGTCTCTGGTCATGATCCATAAATATAACTGGTGACTGGTAAAAGAGTGTTTCGCTGTAATCTCATATTGTGAGACCTCCTGGTTATCTCTTACTCCACTACATTCTGTGTTCTCAGGTTGCAGAACAGCTACACTGCGTCCCAACGAACCAATCAGGACCTGGAAGAGAAGCTCCACGCACTGGTGAGAGCCAATCACAGACTGGCTTACTGTGAGGTGCTTCTGTCGTGTTCAACCATGTTGTTTTTTACTGCGGGACTCGTCAGGCGGCCGTCAGCCAGACCTGGGTCCAAGCAGTCAGTCAATCTCTCACCCTCTCACCCCTCACTCATTCTCTCTCTCTTTTATCTTTCACTCTCTCATCTTTCACTCTCTCACTCTCTCATCTTTCACTCTCTGATCTCTCACTCTCATCTTTCACTCTCTCACTCTCTCATTCCTCACTCTCACCCCTCACTCATTCTTTCAATCTCCTCTTTCTCATTCTTCACTCTCTCACCCTCACTCCTGTCTTTCTCGCTAATCACTCGTTCTCTCTCTCTCCCTCCTCACTCTCGTTCTCTCACAGTCACCCATGGCCGTCTCTCTCCTCATACCATCAATCTCATTCTCACCTTTCTCCTCTTACCTCACCCTCTCGCTCTCACCCTGTTTGCTCCATGCTGTTATCATTAAAGCTGACACATTAGAGCTGTTGAAGACTCCTCTTGGCACCTGTTGTTAGCTTTAGCTTCTGTTAGCGCCTGCCGTTAGCACCTGCTATTTTACCTGCTGTTTTACCCGCTGTTTAGCGTTAGCTCTTGTTATAGCTGCTGATAAACTTGATTGTGTGCTTGCTGTTAGTGTTAGCTCTTGTTAGCTTCTGTTGCTTAAAGACCTTTTGCAGGGTTTGACAAAAAATATGTGGATATCAAATTTGCAAGCGAGATAAAAAAATTATGTCAATCTGAAAAAATCCCGGAAAAATTATCCTTTATTTATTGAAAAATATGTTTTGACACCCCAGATTGAGAAAACAACATAGCCCGACATTATTATAATGCCTTGTGTCAAACATGAAAAAGTCAGCGTTACTAAAAAATTGAATGTCTTTAGACGTCTTTGGCAGCCAATGAGTTAACTCATGCGCACACGCGCTCATAAACGCACACGCGCTCGCTCATAAACGCACACGCGCTCATAAACGCACACACGCTCATAAACGCATACGCTCATAAATGCACACGCGCTCATAAACGCACACGCGCTCATAAACGCACACGCGCTCATAAACGCACACGCGCTCATAAACGCACACGCGCTCATAAACGCATACGCTCATAAACGCATACGCTCATAAATGCACACGCGCTCATAAACGCATACGCTCATAAATGCACACGCGCTCATAAACGCACACGCGCTCATAAACGCACACGCGCTCATAAACGCATACGCTCATAAACGCACACGCGCTCATAAACGCATACGCTCATAAATGCACACGCGCTCATAAACGCATACGCTCATAAATGCACACGCGCTCATAAACGCATACGCTCATAAACGCACACGCGCTCATAAACGCACACGCGCTCATAAACGCACACGCGCTCATAAACGCACACGCGCTCATAAACGCACACGCGCTCATAAACGCACACGCGCTCATAAACGCACACGCGCTCATAAACGCACACACGCTCATAAACGCATACGCTCATAAATGCACACGCGCTCATAAACGCACACGCGCTCATAAACGCACACGCGCTCATAAACGCACACGCGCTCATAAACGCACACGCGCTCATAAACGCACACACGCTCATAAACGCATACGCTCATAAACGCATACGCTCATAAATGCACACGCGCTCATAAACGCATACGCTCATAAATGCACACGCGCTCATAAACGCACACGCGCTCATAAACGCACACGCGCTCATAAACGCATACGCTCATAAACGCACACGCGCTCATAAACGCATACGCTCATAAATGCACACGCGCTCATAAACGCATACGCTCATAAATGCACACGCGCTCATAAACGCATACGCTCATAAACGCACACGCGGCTCATAAACGCACACGCGCTCATAAACGCACACGCGCTCATAAACGCACACGCGCTCATAAACGCACACACGCTCATAAACGCACACACGCTCATAAACGCATACGCTCATAAATGCACACGCGCTCATAAACGCACACGCGCTCATAAACGCACACGCGCTCATAAACGCACACACGCGCCAATAAACGCACACGCGCTCATAAACGCACACGCGCTCATAAACGCACACGCGCTCATAAACGCATACGTCATAACGCATACGCTCATAAACGCATACGCTCATAAATGCACACGCGCTCATAAACGCATACGCTCATAAATGCACACGCGCTCATAAACGCACACGCGCTCATAAACGCACACGCGCTCATAAACGCATACGCTCATAAACGCATACGCTCATAAATGCACACGCGCTCATAAACGCATACGCTCATAAATGCACACGCGCTCATAAACGCACACGCGCTCATAAACATACGCTCATACGCTCATAAAGCATACGCTCATAAATGCACACGCGCTCATAAACGCATACGCTCATAAATGCACACGCGCTCATAAACGCATACGCTCATAAATGCACACGCGCTCATAAACGCATACGCTCATAAATGCACACGCGCTCATAAACGCACACGCGCTCATAAACGCACACGCGCTCATAAACGCATACGCTCATAAACGCATACGCTCATAAATGCACACGCGCTCATAAACGCATACGCTCATAAATGCACACGCGCTCATAAACGCACACGCGCTCATAAACGCATACGCTCATAAATGCACACGCGCTCATAAACGCATACGCTCATAAATGCACACGCGCTCATAAACGCATACGCTCATAAATGCACACGCGCTCATAAACGCATACGCTCATAAATGCACACGCGCTCATAAACGCATACGCTCATAAATGCACACGCGCTCATAACGCATACGCTCATAAACGCACACCGCTCATAAACGCACACGCGCTCATAAACGCACACGCGCTCATAAACGCACACGCGCTCATAAACGCACACGCGCTCATAAACGCACACGCGCTCATAAACGCACACGCGCTCATAAACGCACACGCGCTCATAAACGCACACGCGCTCATAAACGCACACGCGCTCATAAACGCACACGCGCTCATAAACGCACACGCGCTCATAAACGCACACGCGCTCATAAACCAACGCTCATACGCTACGCTCATAAATGCACACGCGCTCATAAATGCACACGCGCTCATAAACGCACACGCGCTCATAAACGCACACGCGCTCATAAACGCACACACGCTCATAAACGCATACGCTCATAAACGCATACGCTCATAAATGCACACGCGCTCATAAACGCACACGCGCTCATAAACGCACACACGCTCATAAACGCATACGCTCATAAACGCATACGCTCATAAACGCACACGCGCTCATAAACGCATACGCTCATAAATGCACACGCGCTCATAAACGCATACGCTCATAAATGCACACGCGCTCATAAACGCATACGCTCATAAATGCACACGCGCTCATAAACGCATACGCTCATAAACGCACACGCGCTCATAAACGCACACGCGCTCATAAACGCACACGCGCTCATAAACGCACACGCGCTCATAAACGCACACGCGCTCATAAACGCACACGCGCTCATAAACAAACACGCGCTCATAAACGCACACGCGCTCATAAACGCACACGCGCTCATAAACGCACACGCTCATAAATGCACACGCGCTCATAAACGCACACGCGCTCATAAACGCATACGCTCATAAATGCACACGCGCTCATAAACGCATACGCTCATAAATGCACACGCGCTCATAAACGCATACGCTCATAAACGCACACGCGCTCATAAACGCACACGCGCTCATAAACGCACACGCGCTCATAAACGCACACGCGCTCATAAACGCACACGCGCTCATAAACGCACACGCGCTCATAAACGCATACGCTCATAAATGCACACGCGCTCATAAACGCATACGCTCATAAATGCACACGCGCTCATAAACGCATACGCTCATAAATGCACACGCGCTCATAAACGCATACGCTCATAAATGCACACGCGCTCATAAACGCATACGCTCATAAATGCACACGCGCTCATAAACGCATACGCTCATAAATGCACACGCGCTCATAAAGCACACGCGCTCATAAACGCACACGCGCTCATAAACGCACACGCGCTCATAAACGCACACACGCTCATAAACGCATACGCTCATAAACGCATACGCTCATAAATGCACACGCGCTCATAAACGCATACGCTCATAAATGCACACGCGCTCATAAACGCACACGCGCTCATAAACGCACACGCGCTCATAAACGCATACGCTCATAAACGCACACGCGCTCATAAACGCATACGCTCATAAATGCACACGCGCTCATAAACGCATACGCTCATAAATGCACACGCGCTCATAAACGCATACGCTCATAAACGCATACGCTCATAAACGCACACGCGCTCATAAACGCACACGCGCTCATAAACGCACACGCGCTCATAAACGCACACGCGCTCATAAACGCATACGCTCATAAATGCACACGCGCTCATAAACGCATACGCTCATAAACGCACACGCGCTCATAAACGCACACGCGCTCATAAACGCACACGCGCTCATAAACGCACACGCGCTCATAAACGCATACGCTCATAAATGCACACGCGCTCATAAACGCACACGCGCTCATAAACGCACACGCGCTCATAAACGCACACGCGCTCATAAACGCACACGCGCTCATAAACGCACACGCGCTCATAAACGCACACGCGCTCATAAACGCATACGCTCATAAATGCACACGCGCTCATAAACGCACACGCGCTCATAAACGCACACACGCTCATAAACGCACACACGCTCATAAACGCACACACGCGCTCATAAACGCACACGCGCTCATAAACGCACACGCGCTCATAAACGCACACGCGCTCATAAACGCATACGCTCATAAATGCACACGCGCTCATAAACGCACACGCGCTCATAAACGCACACGCGCTCATAAACGCACACGCGCTCATAAACGCACACGCGCTCATAAACGCACACGCGCTCATAAACGCATACGCTCATAAATGCACACGCGCTCATAAACGCACACGCGCTCATAAACGCACACACGCTCATAAACGCACACACGCTCATAAACGCACACACGCTCATAAACGCACACGCGCTCATAAACGCACACGCGCTCATAAACGCATACGCTCATAAACGCATACGCTCATAAATGCACACGCGCTCATAAACGCACACGCGCTCATAAACGCATACGCTCATAAATGCACACGCGCTCATAAACGCACACGCGCTCATAAACGCACACGCGCTCATAAACGCATACGCTCATAAATGCACACGCGCTCATAAACGCACACGCGCTCATAAACGCACACGCGCTCATAAACGCACACGCGCTCATAAACACACATCCTCCTGTGTTTCCGTAACATAGTTCTTTTCCTGGCTTGGTGCCTTCCAAAGCCTCCTCTTTTTTCATCCTTTGGCCATAAAGCCTATTGTGCGTCTGTGAGCAGTGCATTGCAACACATCTTCTTGTAATCTTGAATCTCCACGATTTAGCGCAAAAAAGACACATAATGTAAACAAACCTGTTCAGTACGTTCAGTATGAAGATGATGTACTTCCGGTTGACACGGGTTCCCACTAGGACGTTACCAAGCGAGAAGCGCTCGTTGCTAAGGCCGTTGCTATGGTGTTTTCTCAATTTGGGGTGTAAAAATATTTTGAAACCTTTTCTAATATAAAAAAAATATTTAAAAAATTTGAAATATTAACTTTATATCTAATAGAAAAACCCTGCATTAGGTCTTTAACTCCCTTAAGCGGGCTGTGTTAGCTTTAGCAGCTGCATTGGGGTCATGTGACTGAGCGGTCACATGGCTCAGGCTGTATATGGAGATATAAGTGATGTCACGTCCGGGTCGCAGCAGCCAATATCAGAGGGGGCAGTATTTACCCATGCAGATCCCTTGGTCACACAGAGGTACTGCCCCCTCTGGTCAAGCAGAGGTACTGCCCCTGCTGCAACCCAAAAGTGTCAAATGTAACTATGTTTCACTTTGATGATGTCACTGACTGTTTTATGATGTCACAGTTGCGTAAAGTGGAACGTGACAAGAATACAATGGATCAAGAGCTGGTGGAGCTAACCAACAAACTGTTGGACGCTAAAGGAACAATCGACCGGCTGGAAGAGCTCAATGTGGGTCTGACATGCTAATAGCACACTAACAACATGCTAAAGGCATGCTAACTGCATAGCTTACAAAAATGCTAACCATAAACTAGCGACATGCTAAAAATGACTAAGGAGGTGCTATTGACATGCTAATAAGACACTGAAAGCACGCTAACAAGAGGCTATTGACATGCTCATAAGACGCTAACAATAACATCATACTAAAGACATGCTACTGTGCTTTGTGTTGCAGGAGCGGTACCGTCAGGACTGTAATCTTGCTGTGCAGCTTCTTAAGTGCAACAAGAGCCACTTTAGGAACCACAAGTTTGCAGACGTAAGATGCTTATGCTATACCATGCTAATTGTGATCACGGCCTATTGCTTAACTGTGTGTTTGTGTGTGTCTCGCACTCTCTCTCCCTGTCTCTGTCCTGCCTCCGTCCCTGTTTCTGTCTCTCGGTCTGTCTCTCGGTCTGTCTTCGTCTGTCTCTGTCTCTCTGTCTCTCCCTTTGTCTTCGTCTGTCTCTGTCTCTCTGTCTCTCCCTTTGTCTTCGTCTGTCTCTGTCTCTCTCCTGTCTCTCTCTCCCCCTCTGTCTCTCTGTGTTTCAGTTGCCCACAGAGCTCCAGGACATGCTGCACAAACATATGAAGAACTGTCTCCCAGAGAAAAGCTCCACGGACAAGGTCTGGACCGGGACTGGACTGGACAGGACAGAACATGACCTAGACTTGAGGTCTCTGGTCTCTGTTTAGGACTTACTCTGCCTGACTCCCGCTCTCCTCTGGTCTCTCTCTCTGCTCCCTCTCCCTTGTCTTTCTCTGGTCTCACCTGGTTTCACCTTGTCTCTGGTTCCTCTAGGACCCGGACTCTCTGTCCCTGACCCCTGCAGATGTGGTTCCCACTTCGGTCATCGCCAGAGTCCTGGAAAAACCAGAGCCACTGCTCTTAAACTCCGCCCACTCACGCAGCAGCCGACCAATCGCAGAAGACGTTTTTGTGCACGTGGACATGACATCATCAGACCCTCAGCCCAATGGAGCCAATCACACAACGGCTAACACGCCACCGTGAGTGAGATCATGAGAGGGGTCAGAGGTCATGTAAACAGAGGTCACAGTTTCATCATCATCATCATCATTTTCATCCCTTTATTTCCATTTCTGGGTCAGGGGGTGGCAGTCAGAGCTGCCATCCAATACACAATGCACCAGTCCCTCACTGATCCTCTGCAGGGGGTGGGTCCACAGGAGGATGGCTGTTTCTTCAATGCAGATGCAGCCTGGTCTTTCAGCGGGGACTTCAGGCAAAGTGGGGTTAATTGTCTTGCCCAGGGACACAACAACAGCAGTCATCAGTGGGAGTATGCGGGAATCGAACCCACGACCATTAGGTCCAAAGACCATATTAAGATTTACTAGCTACTACTATATTACTACTATAGCTGTCCCACCAATGGGCACAGGGGGCGCCGAGGTACTACAAACTAAATTCATGTTGACTACCGAGAAAAATGTCCTATAGAACTCGATGTAAACTAAAACAGCTCGACCCCAGCTTACAGTAAGGTCGGATTATGTGGGGATTTTACTGTCCCTTGTCATCCTCAACTTTTTTTTCTTGTTATAATCCTTTGGTTTTCTATTAAAGCGTAGATTACTTTAAAGCAACAAACTCTGCTCGTTTCTCCTGCTCTAACTCCGTTCTTGCTCTGCTCTGATCAAAAGCCGCTGTTTGGTCAAAGCGCAGCCGAGCCCCTCTGTGCACGTGCATGAGAGCCAAACGTATTTGGCACAAGGCATCAGAGAGGCCAGAGTGGGAGAGATGCCAGAGAGAGAGAGAGATGCCAGAGAGAGAGAGAGAGAGATGCCAGAAAGAGAGAGAGAGAGAGATGCCAGAGAGAGAGAGAGAGAGAGATGCCAGAGAGAGAGAGAGAGAGAGAGATGCCAGAGAGAGAGAGAGATGCCAGAGAGAGAGAGAGATGCCAGAGAGAGAGAGAGAGGCCAGAGAGATAGAGAGAGGCCAGAGAGAGAGAGAGAGAGATGCCAGAGAGAGAGAGAGATGCCAGAGAGATAGAGAGAGGCCAGAGAGAGAGAGAGAGAGATGCCAGAGAGAGAGAGAGAGAGAGATGCCAGAGAGAGAGAGAGATGCCAGAGAGAGAGAGAGATGCCAGAGAGAGAGAGATGCCAGAGAGAGAGAGAGATGCCAGAGAGAGAGAGAGAGGCCAGAGAGAGAGAGAGAGGCCAGAGAGTGAGATTTTATCCGTTAAATAAAGTTGTTGTAAACTCTGTGGTCAGTGACGATGTTTTACTCCTCAGCTCGCCCCGCCCCCTCCCTGGTTCCCGTGACAACGTCTCTGTGTCAAAGCTGAACCCGTACCCCGCCCCACCCCCCCCTCTGCAGGCTCCACCCCCTCACGCCCTGTACCCGGGGCGAAAGGTCATCGAGTTCAGCAGCGACGTGAGGGTCCCCAAGAACAGCCCCCTCCCCAACTGCACCTACGCCACGCGCCAGGCCATCAGCCTCAGCCTGGTGGAGAGCCCCGCCCACAACACCCCCACAGCCAATCAGAGAGAAGCCCTGAGCGAGCCACTGTCCAGCCAGTCCAGTCCGTTCAGCTCCCCGCCGCAGGTGAGGTGTTAAGGCTTAGTCTCATATGTTTAAAGCTGGGGTCTGTAACTTTAGTCTCATAAATAGCACATGTTTAAAGCTCAGGTCTGTAACTTTAGTCTCATGAATAACACATGTTTAAAGCTGGGGTGTGTGTTTAGGCCCTCAGTGGGGGCCCCAGCTCGGGCAGCTCAGAGGAGGACCTGCTGAACTCCTGGCACAGACTCTTCGTGGACAAAATAGCGCCGGCGGATTCTCTGCAGCGCACGGCCTTCAGCAGTCAATCGGCACACGAGCTGCAGCGAGGGGGCGGGGCTTACTCTGATGGAGAGGAGGTGTCGTCCAATCAGAGCTGGACCCCCAGTCGTGGGTCCAGTCTGGATACAGACACGGACCCAGACCCCAGAGACCCAAACCTCAGGGACATGGAACCACAAGACCCGAGTCCCAGAGACCCCAGAAACCCAAGTCCGAGAGACCTGCCCAGCCAAGACCTGATCCAGCTGGAGGGCGCCCTCTGGTGAGTGAGCATGTTTAATACAGCAGTTCTGTCCAATCACAGATATAAGGAAGTGAGTGGCCATCTTTGTAGTCCATCCCTGTGTCTGTAGTTCGAACTGCAGAAACTCACTGTGGAACCCCCTCCCAAAGACAGCTTTAGAGCCTCAAACACAGCTTTAGAGCTCATCTTTTCTTCCTTTGGGAGGGGCCTCTGAGTGAAGTTTCTCTTAAAGAGACATAGACATAGACTTTTATAAACTGTTTTTATTTTAGTCCGGAGCAGCTGCTGGACGGGAAGTGTCTCCATGACGACGGTGAGGACCTGCCAATCACGTCTTCTCCACACCTCTTGGAACCACCTCAACCAATCGGCTCACAGCTTGCTGCTCTGCCCCGCCCCCCGAGAAGTCCTAAACGAATGGGAGTTCACCACCTTCACCGGAAGGACCAATGAATTGGCCCCTCCCACCTGACCCACAGCCCTTCCCCCCCAACCTCTGAACGTTCACAGTTCTGGTCACATCTGAAATGTCGTTATGGCCCTGAATGTGCCCCAAGTCCAGTGTTTCACAAGAACACGTCCATAAAAGGAATGTGATCCGTTTCCTGTTTAGTTTTAATGTTTTACCAGACGAATGTTTATGCAGATTTTGCTAATGAGATGTTGAGGTTCCTGTAGAGGCCTGCAGGGGGCGCCTTTGTATTGTAAACGCTGCACTTTTCACCACGGAGCTGCCTGATTGGCCGTTGCTCTCTGCCTCCTCTGATTGGTGGATGTAAACGACAGCTGATTGGAGCTCTGAACCTCACCTGTCACTTCCTGTCGGACTCTAACCCTCACCTGTCACTTCCTGTCCGACTGTTAAAGACGAATGCGTTTATTTTGTAAATGACGAATATTTTAAATCAAATTAAATATTTTAAACTTAAATGCCTTTTTTTGTAAGTGTGTGTGTCTGTTTTTGTGTAAGTGGGTGTGTCTCAGAACCACACAAGCTTTTATTTGAAGTGAAAACACGTCACAATTAAATCTCCACTTGATGCGAGAATAAAATAAGAATGTTTCTTTCAAATGTTTATTATAAAAAGGTTTGAACACAACAACAATTCTACAACAACAACAAACAAGACTTGACCAGGACCAGATCAGGTCCGGATCTTCCACTTGCATGTTTTTCAGAGCCTAAAGGGACCTGAATGTCACTTAACCAAACCTGGTCCCGGTCCTCACACCCCATCCCTTTCGAAATCACAACAGGGTTTCCAACTGTGTCCAGGTCCAGATACTGGTCCAGATCCAGGTCTGGTCCTGGTCCTCAGATCCGGTCTGAACCTGGACTCGTGCTCTGTACAAACTGGACCTTTTTCACATTAAATATTATTATTTTCATATTTTACAACATCGTCCGATTTCATAAATACAGGGTGAGGGTTACCATGGCAACGGGAATAGGAAACACGAC
This sequence comes from Knipowitschia caucasica, assembly GCA_964034765.1. Lineage (NCBI taxonomy): Eukaryota > Metazoa > Chordata > Actinopteri > Gobiiformes > Gobiidae > Knipowitschia > Knipowitschia caucasica. The sequence continues at coordinate 36,621,599 of OZ035835.1, forward strand.
CATTTAAAATGAACACCAATCAGAACCAATCAAAAGTGTGTCTAAAACCAGGGGCGGAGCCAAACGTAACAAGGGTCCAACAGCAGAGGGGTCCACCGATACGATTATTCCATGTGTCATGGGGTTATGATAATGTGGTTTTGTTATTGTGATGCTAATGCTAGTTTCATGCTAATTCATTGTTGATGTTCTTATAGCAGTTGTGAAACTATCGTATCGACAAACCCCTTTAAAACCTTTTGAAATCAAAACAGGATTTCCAACTGTGTCCAGGTCCAGTTCTTGGTCCTGGTCTGGTCCAGGTCCAGATCTTGGTCCAGGACCAGATCCTGGTCCACATCTAGTGTGACCCTCGAACTTGTAGCGGTGAGTTGAACAAAGGAAAGTGCTTAATGAACAGTTAGTGGATTGTCCTGAAGGGGGTGCCGCAAACAAACATAACAGGGCGAGGCTAATACTGGGCGTGTCCACCACGTGTCCATTTAAAGGAAGGGGCGGGGCTAATACATGGGGCTTCCTTTCAGGCATCTGGGCAGGGGCGTGGTCTTTCCGTAGGGGCGTAGTCTCCCCAAGTGACTTGGTGGATGCTCCCTCCCCCCTATTTTGAGATTGGGCTGGGGGCGATATGAGTGTGGCCTCTTCAGGGGCGGGGCTAAGGACGTGGTCTCTTTAGGGGTGTAGTTACTCAGACTCTGACTCAATAGGTGCTCCCTCCTCCCCCCCTCCCCCCTCTCTCTCTTCCCTCTCGCGGTGCGCCCTCTTGTGGCGGGAGAAGGAGGATGAGTGGAGGAAGGTTTTCCCGCAGGTGCCGCAGCTGTAGGTCTTGCCAGAGCGGCGGTGGGCGGGGCTTAGCTTCATGTGTGTCTGCAGGTGCCGCGTAAGGCCGGAGGCGTGGCCAAAGCGCTTACCACATTGCGAGCAGCCATGACGCCGGCCCCGTGGAGCTGGCTCATCCTCTGAGGAGGAGGAGGGGTCAGAGGGATCAGAGGGGTCAGAGGTCAGCAGGCCACGCCTCCTCTTCTCACACAGAGCGTAAACGTTTGGTTTGTCGCCAGAACACAGCTTCAGCCGGATCTTTAGGTCGGATTGAGACTCGGCTCCTAGGGGCCCCAGGAGTGCCTTCACATGAGTCACCTGAGGAGAGAGGAAGAGGTTACAGCCGCGAGCAGGGATAAGGACCCCAGGGCCTTCACATCAGTCACTTGAGGAGAGAGTTTTATGTTATGCAGTAGCAGTGTAATTCATTACAATTCAGAGACAGTAATATTGTAGTAACACATAACTTTGAAATAACAGTTATAGGTAACACATGATGTATTATCATTTAAGTCACTGTCCATCACTGGTAGTAAGCTAGCAGACCACAGGGACCCAGAGTTACCTGGTGCTTGTTGAGTTGCGTGGACGTCTTGAAGCTCATGTCACATTGGGGACAAGCGTAGAGTTTCTGGAGGGGCGGAGCTACAGCGGGGGCAGGAGCACGTTTGCCACGCCTCTTCTTCACAGGATGCAGAGCGGCCATGTTGGAGTGGGCAGGGGACATGGGGGCCATCTTGGAGTGGGCAGGGGACATGGCAGCCATCTTGGAGTGGGCAGGGGACATGGCGGCCATTTTGTTCTTCTTATGGATGAGCCGGTGACGCGACAGACTGGAGCTGTGGTTGAACTCTTTCCCGCAGATGTTACACGGATGAATGCGCCGCTTCCCGTGGAGACGGAGGTGACTGCCCAGCATCCTGTAACACCAGGTGTACATGAGACTAGACCAGAAACACCATGTGTACATAAGACTAGACCAGAAACACCATGTGTACATGAGACTAGACCAGAAACACCATGTGTACATAAGACTAGACCAGAAACAGCATGTGTACATGAGACTAGACCAGAAACACCATGTGTACATGAGACTAGACCAGAAACACCATGTGTACATGAGACTAGACCAGAAACACCATGTGTACATGAGACTAGACCAGAAACACCATGTGTACATAAGACTAGACCAGAAACACCATGTGTACATGAGACTAGACCAGAAACACCATGTGTACATAAGACTAGACCAGAAACACCATGTGTACATGAGACTAGACCAGAAACACCATGTGTACATAAGACTAGACCAGAAACACCATGTGTACATGAGACTAGACCAGAAACACCATGTGTACATAAGACTAGACCAGAAACACCATGTGTACATAAGACTAGACCAGAAACACCATGTGTACATGAGACTAGACCAGAAACACCATGTGTACATGAGACTAGACCAGAAACACCATGTGTACATGAGACTAGACCAGAAACACCATGTGTACATGAGACTGGACCAGAAACACCATGTGTACATGAGACTAGACCAGAAACACCATGTGTACATGAGACTGGACTAGGAAACACCACACACTCTCCTTGTTGAAGTGGACGGCCGAGTGTTGCTAAGTTTGCAGTGGACTGTACCTGCTGCCCTTGAAGCTGAGGCCGCAGTGAGGGCAGGTGTGGCTGCGGGACTCTGGCAGGGCCCTCTTGGCTCGGCTCTGGCCCGTGTGGCTCTGCTGGTGGCGGTACAGACTCGAGGCGTGGCTGTACACCTTCCCACAGTATGCACACCGGTGCTGACGCTCCTCCCAGTCCTGGTCCTGATCCTGATCCGGGTCCTGGTCCAAGTCCAGGTCCAGGTCCTGGTCAGAGTCTGGCTGGACGTTCTCCAGGACTACCTCCCCGATCTGTACAGACACAACCGGAACAGATGTGACTCTCGGCTGAGGGACAGTGGCCCCTCCCTTGAGGGTCTACAGACCCTGAGGGTATGAGGTCTTAGGGTCTGAGTTCCATGGTCTCAGAGAGACTTTTGTTGTTGACAGGACTGACCTGGCTGTCGTCCTCGGAGCCCGAGTCCCAGTCGGTCCTGACCTCCACACTGTGAGTGACCTCTGAGGGGTCACAGGGGTCGCAAGGGTCACAGGGGTCCACGTACACCTCCTCATACGGAGCCAAGAACGAGTCGACCTGAGAAAGAGAGTGTTATTGTGACCAGCCCCAAACCAGTGTGAGAGCTTCACCCAAACACTCCTCCACGGCTCGTGACGCCGTCTTGTTGCTGTGTGTCGCTCTGACCACCAGAGGCCCAGTGAGTCCTCAGTGTGTGTGAGGGAGAGGAGACCCAGGGTTTGGAGAAGGCCGACTGTATCAGTGCTGAGTGTAACCATAGTAACAGACTATGGTTACACTCAGCACTGATACAGACTGACGTCACGGTGATAAAGTCTGTATAATAGACATTCCTTGAATTAAAGTCTAAATGCAGCACTCACCTCTGACTGGTCAACGCGCAGCCCTTCAGGGAGCTCTGATTGTCCGTCGTCCCTCTTGTGGGAGTCGCTGAGCTCTGGCTCCGCCTTCAGGCAGGCGATGGTGAACTTGGAGCCCGCCTCGGCCCACTTCACCACGTACTCCACCGGCTGAGTGTCCAGCTCCACCGTGATGAAGTCTCCACCCAGCTCCACCTCCGACACCGTAAGCTCCGCCTCTGATACTGTAAGCTCCGCCTCCGATACAGTGAGCTCCGCCTCCACATCCATCACGCCTGAAGCACATTGTGTTTATGATTAAGAATAAAAGATCAGAGGACGTACATGTTGATCTGGGGACACATACAACACATGGAAATATTACAGACATGCCCTTTAACTCCAGGAATGGTTACTTTTATAACCCACAGGTTTCTGTTCTTGGTTTAACTCTTGCCTCCTGAGTGTGGCATCCCCCAAGGCTCGACCCCTGGGCCTTTCTCACATGAACCGGTTTAGTATCACATGTACCATTATTTACAGTCAGAAGAAATCTGCTGTGGCTGGTGTGCACTCCAGTGAATAGTTCAGAGGACTCACGCTCTCTGGTCTCTCGCTCTCTCTCTGGTCTCTCGCTCTCTCTCTCGCTCTCTCTCTGGTTTCTCGCTCACTCTCTGGTCTCTTTCTGGTCTCTCGCTCACTCTCTGGTCTCTCGCTCTCTCTCTGGTCTCTCGCTCTCTCTCTGGTCTCTCGCTCTCTCTCTGGTCTCTCGCTCTCTGGTCTCTCGCTCGCTCTCTCTCTCTCTGGTCTCTCGCTCTCTCTCTGGTCTCTCGCTCGCTCTCTGGTCTCTCGCTCTCTCTCTGGTCTCTCGCTCACTCTCTGGTCTCTCGCTCGCTCTCTCTCTGGTCTCTCGCTCGCTCTCTCTCTGGTCTCTCGCTCACTCTCTGGTCTCTCGCTCACTCTCTGGTCTCTCGCTCGCTCTCTCTCTCTCTGGTCTCTCGCTCTCTCTCTGGTCTCTCGCTCGCTCTCTGGTCTCTCGCTCTCTCTGGTCTCTCGCTCACTCTCTCTCGTCTCTCGCTCACTCTCTGGTCTCTCGCTCACTCTCTGGTCTCTCGCTCACTCTCTGGTCTCTCGCTCGCTCTCTCTCTCTCTGGTCTCTCGCTCTCTCTCTGGTCTCTCGCTCACTCTCTGGTCTCTCGCTCACTCTCTGGTCTCTCGCTCACTCTCTGGTCTCTCGCTCACTCTCTGGTCTCTCGCTCACTCTTTGGTCTCTCGCTCACTCTCTGGTCTCTCGCTCACTCTCTGGTCTCTCGCTCTCTCTCTGGTCTCTCGCTCGCTCTCTGGTCTCTCGCTCGCTCTCCCGCTGGTCTCTCGCTCTCTGGTCTCTCGCTCGCTCTCTCTCTGGTCTCTCGCTCGCTCTCTGGTCTCTCGCTCGCTCTCTGGTCTCTCACTCTCTCTCTGGTCTCTCGCTCTCTCTCTGGTCTCTCGCTCTCTCTCTGGTCTCTCGCTCGCTCTCTGGTCTCTCGCTCGCTCTCTGGTCTCTCGCTCGCTCTCTCTCTGGTCTCTCGCTCGCTCTCTCTCTGGTCTCTCGCTCGCTCTCTCTCTGGTCTCTCGCTCTGGTCTCTCGCTCTCTCTCTGGTCTCTCGCTCACTCTCTGGTCTCTCGCTCACTCTCTGGTCTCTCGCTCACTCTCTGGTCTCTCGCTCTCTCTCTGGTCGCTCTCTCTCTCTGGTCGCTCTCGCTCTCTCTCTGGTCTCTCGCTCTCTCTCTGGTCTCTCGCTCTCTCTCTGGTCTCTCGCTCTCTCTCTGGTCTCTCGCTCGCTCTCTGGTCTCTCGCTCGCTCTCTGGTCTCTCGCTCGCTCTCTGGTCTCTCGCTCGCTCTCTCTCTGGTCTCTCGCTCTCTCTCTCTGGTCTCTCGCTCTGGTCTCTCGCTCTCTCTCTGGTCTCTCGCTCACTCTCTGGTCTCTCGCTCACTCTCTGGTCTCTCGCTCTCTCTCTGGTCGCTCTCGCTCTCTCTCTGGTCTCTCGCTCTCTCTCTGGTCTCTCGCTCTCTCTCTGGTCTCTCGCTCTCTCTCTGGTCGCTCGCTCTCTCTGGTCTCTCGCTCTCTCTCTCTCTGGTCTCTCGCTCTCTCTCTCTCTGGTCTCTCGCTCTCTCTCTCTCTGGTCTCTCGCTCTCTCTCTGGTCTCTCGCTCTCTCTCTCTCGTCTCTCGCTCTCTCTCTCTCTGGTCTCTCGCTCTCTCTCTGGTCTCTCGCTCTCTCTCGTCTCTCGCTCTCTGGTCTCTCGCTCTCTGGTCTCTCGCTCTCTCGAGTGTGAGCACATAACTCCTGTGATAAACAATGTATAAACTAAAAACCAATCAGCTTCTTCCAAAATAAACATTTCCAACACAACTTTGAGATCCGGCTGGACAAGACCAGGACTGAACTGGACTGGACCGAGACTGAAATGGACCAGGACTGAAATGGACCAGGACTGGACTAGACCAAGACTGAACTGGACCAGGACTGAAATGGTCCAGGACTGAAATGGTCCAGGACTGAAATGGTCCAGGACTGGACTAGACTCGACCAGGACTGAACTCGACCAGGACAGGACTGGACAAGGACTGAACCAGGTCTAAACAAGGACCGCAGCTGGACCCGTGACGTCACACCAGTAAGAGACATTAAACATGGATGCGCTCTGAGTCTAAAGCAGATTTGAACCAGAACCAGATCAGGTCTACGGCGGGACGTGGGCATGTCTTAGGCAGGTCCAGACTGAGTCTAGACCTAGACTGATGCAGGACTTAAGCAGGACTATCAGAGGCTCAGTGCCCCCGCGCAGCTCTGGTCCTCTCCCGCGGGCAGGGAGAGGGCTCGTCCCGGGGCCGGTCCTGGGGCCTCCGCGGGGCGTACGGCTGACGCAACCGGTCACACACCGGTCACAGGTCGGTAGTACATCGGTCATAGACACCGGTTCGGTTCGGTTTGCTTTCTTACCTGCAGATCGGGACCCGGACACCGGCGGAGACAATAACAGGAAGCAACGCGCGGAGCATCACGGGAAACGAGCCGGAACTGGATGTTCAAACTAAAAGCGGAAGTTGACCTTCTAAATAATAAAACGTCCCGTGTGTTACCAATATTTACAGTCTATGGCATCATTAAAACGTTTATGTCACAACGAAGTATACGTGTTGATTAAAAGAATATGGTTGATGATCCGAGGACGAATCTGCAGAACCACCGTCCTCCACCAGGGGCAGCCGTGTAGTGTAAAGTACAGTAAGTACAGTTGAGTACAAGAGTGCAGCAGAGTACAGTAAGTACATTAGACTGTTGTAAGTATAGTAAAGTACACTACAGAAGAGTGCAGTAAGTACGTTAGAGATTATGTTTGAAGTGGACTTCAACCTGATCAGCTTGATGATGTCACACTGTGGTGATTTCTTAAAACAAACTCATGAAAACATGTTTGATCGACTTTTATTCAGAACAATTTTCTACATTTAGATTTTTATTCAAACATTTTTACAGAAACGAAAAACTGAAATTAAAACTTATTATGTAGGCAATTTTAGAACTAAGGCGGCGGCGATTTCAGAACAGTCGCCGTAGAAAGTCCTGGCTCAGTCCTAGTCCCGGTCCTAGTCCTGGTCCCGGTCCTAGTCCTGGTCTCCATAATAGACCTGGTCCTGGTTCAGTCGAAGGGACCATAGTCCTGGTCATAGTCTGAGTAGTACTCTTCGTCCACATCGTCTTCGTCATAGTCATAATCCGGAGCATAATCCTCATCTTCATCATAATCATCGTAGTCATCATAGTCTTCCTCCAGGTTCTGGTCTTGGTTCTGATCTGGATCTGAGTCTGAGTTAGTCCTGAAACATAAACAGAATACATGCGTTTCTATAGATCCCCCTCAGTCGGACCTGGACCTGAGACCAGTCTGACCTGGACTCTCTAGACCAGTCCTAAAGATAAACGTTTCTTACTCTTTGTTTGCTGCGCTCTGATTGGTTGCTCCTGAAGCGTTGGGGTTGTCTGATTGGCTTTTAGAATCACAGCTGAGTCTGAAATCCTATTGAAAAAAACAAAAAAGACTTAGTCCCAAATCAAAACCTCCCCCCCTTGTGTGTGGTTTGGTTTCTACAACGATCAAGTGTTTGAGAGAGGGCCAAACTCTCAAATTTAAATTTATTCTTTAGAAGTGTTTCTTATTCTTATTTTTATTATCTCTTTCTGACTGTTGCACTGAGCCAAAGCAATTTCCAAGTCTGTGACCTCCTGTTACTTACGTGGCAATAAAAATGATTCTGATTCTGATTCTTCACCATGAGCACTTCTCTATTGCCCTTCATTGAGCTAGTGGGTTAGTATTGTCCATCAGTATAGTAGTCTCAGGTGTGGACTATGTGTGGACCATGTGACATCACCTGTGTGGAGTGCTGGTGCACTGCCCTCAGTCTCTCCTCGATTCTCTGGACCAGTTGTAGACCGGTGCAGATCTGGTTTGGTTTGATCAGGTTCAGACTGGATCCGAGGTCTGAGCTCTGGAGCAGCGTCTCCTCTGAAAACACAGTGACAGAATAACTGTGCTCTACAAATAAACTTGCCTTGCTACTGTGTTTGAACAGAAGGGTTGGGGTCTTACCCAGCAGCACTTGCAGGGCTGTGGCGTGGGTCTCCAGGGCCTCGGTCTGGCTCTCCAGCAGGTCCAGCTGGTCCTGGCTGCAGTCCTGGTTCTGGACCTCTGTCTGGACCTCTGTCTGGACCCGTGTCTGGATATGGTTCTGGACCTGGTTCTGGACCTGGTTCTGGGGACTCTGGGTGTAGTAGCTGTAGACGCAGCTGTAAGCCAAGACTTTTCGAGCCTGGACCAAGACCCGACAGGACTCCAGGACAAAGGACAGAGTGGACATTGAGACCGAGGAGGACTGAGAGGACACTCTGTGGACCAGGGACTGAGCAAAGTCCTGAGACAAGAGACAGAATACATGAGACCAGAGAGACCAAAGAGACACCACAGACCAGAAAGAGACCAGAGAGACAGAGATCAGCAAGTCCCAAGTGTCTCTGAAACAGTTGTCGTTTTGTGTTTTACAATTGTTATTTTTCTTGCTATATTCTACCTGTTGCTGCAGTACAGTACTCATGGTTTTACACTGGTCCAGACCAGAGCAGAGAGGATTCATGGTTTTACACTGGTCCAGACCAGAGCAGAGAGTAATTATGGTCCAAAACAAGCGGATCAGGTGAAACTCCACTGGAGGAATGCTAACTTTAACTCAGAGAAAATGATCTAACCCACACATGACTCGTCAACTCCGCCTCTGCTGCATTCTATTGTTAGCTATTTTTAGAATGATCAATTTATTTGTTTTGTTTGTATGAATGCATGTGTTTCTTCTGCGACCGGACACCTGAATTTCTCATACGGGGAATCAACTAAGTATCTATCTATCATTCAACTCTAATGAATTGGCTGCAACAAAACATTACTGAACTGGGTTGATTTGGAGCGTGGAGGCGGCGGCACGTGTCTGAGCGGCGGCACGTGTGCGAGCGGCGGCACGTGTCCGAGCGGCGGCACGTGTCCGAGCGGCGGCACGTGTCCGAGCGGCGGCACGTGTGCGAGCGGCGGCACGTGTGCGAGCGGCGGCACGTGTGCGAGCGGCGGCACGTGTCCGAGCGGCGGCACGTGTGCGAGCGGCGGCACGTGTCCGAGCGGCGGCACGTGTGCGAGCGGCGGCACGTGTGCGAGCGGCGGCACGTGTGCGAGCGGCGGCACGTGTGCGAGCGGCGGCACGTGTGCGAGCGGCGGCACGTGTGCGAGCGGCGGCACGTGTGCGAGCGGCGGCACGTGTGCGAGCGGCGGCGGCACGTGTGCGAGCGGCGGCACGTGTGCGAGCGGCGGCACGTGTGCGAGCGGCGGCACGTGTCCGAGCGGCGGCACGTGTGCGGCGCGCACGTGCGAGCGTGAGCGGCGGCACGTGTCCGAGCGGCGGCGGCACGTGTCCGAGCGGCGGCACGTGTCCGAGCGGCGGCACGTGTCCGAGCGGCGGCACGTGTGCGAGCGGCGGCACGTGTGCAAGCGGCGGCACGTGTGCAAGCGGCGGCACGTGTGCAAGCGGCGGCACGTGTGCGAGCGGCGGCCGGCAAAGCTCATCATCCACAAAGGCAGCGACTTCCTCCAAGTCCGTCTGGTTCTTTCTACAGACAAGATACATTTAGTCCTGCTCTGATTGGCTTGTGTCCAACATTGCAGCTCTCTGATTGGTCGCTGCAGCACGATCCAGTGTCAACGCCCACAGAGGTCTACAGAGGGTCTACAGAGGGTCTACAGAGGGTCTATCTGGAAAATGCCCTAAAAGGTCAATGTTCCTTTATTTTTGAAAACTTTTATTAAAGCTGCACTAACTGACTTTATTTTTGTATTCATTACTAAAATGCTATCCATGTCCGTGTAGGGCATTGGGATATACGTCCTTTTGAAGAAAAAGTAGCGCAGATTTGTGCCGGCGTGACATTATATTTTAGATCGAGTTTTGATGAAACAAGGAAGAGAATGTGTTTCGGGTCTCAGATTGTGACCAATCACAGCGGACCACTGGCCCCCACTTTCGTGAGAAATCTACAGGTCCGTTAGCATAGACGGCTGAGTTAGCACAACAAGCATCGGAGCTAACCTGAAGCTTCGTGTGTCTTCGTCACCGGTTACTGCTTATACAGCTTAACAGCCATCCAAAAGAAAGTCTCGTTCCTCCGCGCTTCCCGGTTCTATCGTTCTATGGTCACGCCATCCACGTGAAAATCCATATCCATGTATTATCCATATTGGCAGACGCTAGCTCCGTCCCAACAGTGGGTGTGTGTGGGGGGCGATAGCTTCGTGGGTGCGGGGAGGGGTTGCAGAAAGAGAGAGGCCAGCGAGTCCGCGGCTTCAAAATCCCAAAGTCAGTTAGTGCAGCTTTAAAAGGTAAATTGATGATTAGAAAACCCTGGGCCATGCCTCACCTTGGCCTGGTGCTGGAACGTACACTTCTCGTTGAAATCCTGAAACTTCTTTCCCTGACGAGCTGCTTTACTGACCTGCAACAGACCAGAGACTCTGGTTATGGACCATGTCCCGGAGCAGACCGGACTTGGACCAGGTCCATGTCCTGGACCAGACCGGTGCTGGACAAAACCGGTCCTGGACAAAACTGGCCATAGACCACGTCCTAGACTCACCGAGGCGGAGCAGTTGTAGTAGTCCTTGTGAGTCGGTTTCCAGGGTTTGAGGCAACGCCAACAGAATCCATGACTGCACTTAGCACATGTCATACTGAAACCAGACCAGACCAGGTTAGACCAGTGAGAGACCAGAGAGAGAGACCAGAGAGAGAGACCAGAGAGAGAGACCAGAGAGAGAGACCAGAAAGAGAGACCAGAGAGAGAGACCAGAGAGGGACCAGAGAGAGAGACCAGAGAGAGAGACCAGAGAGAGAGACCAGTGAAGAGACCAGAGAGAGACCTGAAAGAGAGACCAGTAAAGACCAGTGAGAGACCAGAGAGATCAAAGAGCTCCCCCTGGTGTTGGTCTTACTGCAGGCAGCCCTCGTTCTTCTCGATGGCGGTGGAGCAGTGAGGACAGCGCTTGGAAATGAGTTTGGCCAAATGTTTGGACTGAGCCTCCAGACTCATGCCCTCATAGAAGCCTCCATCATCCACCCAGCGACACATGTGCGAGCACGACGCCGGGAAGTGGGCCTGCGAGCAACACACCAGGACTGGTCAGGCACAACTGTAGCACGCACGCACACAAACACACACAGACACTGAGACACATATAGAGACAGACACACACAGATTGAAAGAGAGAGTGAAAGACACACACAGACACAGACACAGACACACACACAGACACACACACCTCGATGAATGTACAGTTGAAGCAGCTGGTCCAGCCACAGTCACAGCGTCCGGAGTCGACTTGAGTCTGTCTCATCAGGACACGGCCACAACCAGATGGGTTTGTGCACCAGGTGAGGTTAGAGCACGAGTCCACATAGGACCGAACCAGAGCGCCATGGTACTGTGGGGAGAGGAACACCAGGTGAGCTACTGTGGGGAGAGGAAGACCAGGTGAGCTACTGTGGGGAGAGGAACACCAGGTGAGCTACTGTGGGGAGAGGAACACCAGGTGAGCTACTGTGGGGAGAGGAACACCAGGTGAGCTGTGAGGAGAGAAAAGCTGGGGTATGTAAATGACAAAGTTCCATCTATATTAGGTCGTAATGTTGACATTGAACATTAAGCCGCAAGCCGGGATGAATGCCCAGTTTTTGGTTCTCACCTGTCGGAGCGTGTCAGCGTCCTTTAGAACGCGTCGGTAGAAAGTGGGCGTGGTCTGAGCAGTGCAGTCTGTAATTGGACAGATACAGGAGAGGCCCAAGTTCTGCTCTATACGGGACGTCAGGTACTCCTCCCAGCAAGACTGAAACCAGAGAGACCAGAGAGACCAGAAGTCCCAGAGAGAGACCAGAGAGAGACCAGATAGAGACCAGATAGAGACCAGATAGAGACCAGATAGAACCCAGAAGAGAGAGACCAGATAGAGACCAGATAGAGACCAGATAGAGACCAGATAGAACCCAGAAGAGAGAGACCAGATAGAGACCAGATGACGTTGCATTAACTCATTGGGGCCCTAAACATTTGGAGCCACAGATGGACAGTCAGACGGTTACCTGGCAACAGAAGTGTCCGCAGCTCAGAGTGGGCGTGGCCTCAGTGGTGGCGCTCAGGCAGACGGGACACAATGAACAGTCTGACATCTCGGGGGCGGAGTCTGCGCTCTGAAGCCCCGCCTCCAGCAGCAGGGCCGTGGGGTCGTCAGGGTAACGCTGCAGAACGCGGTCCACATCCCACAGGTTGACAACCAACAGATGCTCCGCCCACTCTGTCGTCATGGAGACAGCATCAGCGACCTGAGGATGAGACCAGAGAGAGAAGGATTGAGACCAGAGAGACCAGGACTGAGACCAGAGGCCAGGCTGCAGAGGGCCCAGAGGAGATGCCTGTGATGTCATACCTGCTGTACTGTCCTCTTCATTAGCTCCTGAACTTCATCTTGTGTCAGAGTCCGACCCAAGTCGAGACTGAAAGACAGAACCAGGTCTAAGCTAGGTTTAAAAGAGAACTAAAGCAGGACTGAAGCAGGTCTATGGCAGGTCTACAGCAGGACTAAATCAAGAGCTAAAGCAGGACTAAAGTACCTGGCCTGGCTGCAGTCCAGGGCCTGGCCTCGGGGGGGACTGGAAGACTCTTGGAGGTACTCAAGGATCTGGGGTCGGTCTGGTTTTCGCCGAACCAGGTTTTTACTGAAGAGATGCATCAGACATGAGAGTACGTCTGCAGAGGAGCAGGAGAACAAGCCCCGAGCCGGGTCTGAACCAAGGGGCCTGGGACCAGGACCAGCTTCTGAAGAATCAGCCGGACTCTTCTGACACAAGTCCAACACCTGTTGACAGGGTTTTCAGTTTAGTTGATGTCATGAGACTAGGATTGAGAGCAGACACCAGGACTCAAACCAGAGACCAGGACTGAGACCAGAAACCAGGGCTGAGACCATAAACCAGGACTGAGGCCAGAAACCAGGACTGGGATCAGAGACCAGGATTGAGTGGTTTCAAGTTGGTGTTACGGCTAAGCTAACAAAATCGCAAACCAATCAACGAGCCGCAAAGTGGTCACGGGGACAGAGCCAGTCAGAGCAAGAAGAAGAAAACACTCAAATACAACCAAAACAGGAGCTAAACCAGGACTAAACCAGAACTAAACCAGAACTAAACCAGGACTAAACCAGGACTAAACCAGAACTAAACCAGGACTAAACCAGGACTAAACCAGGACTAAACCAGAACTAAACCAGAACTAAACCAGAACTAAACCAGGACTAAACCAGGACTAAACCAGAACTAAACCAGGACTAAAACAGAACTAAACCAGGACTAAACCAGGACTAAACCAGGACTAAACCAGAACTAAACCAGAACTAAACCAGAACTAAACCAGAACTAAACCAGGACTAAACCAGGACTAAACCAGGACTAAACCAGAATTAAACCACGACTAAACCAGGACTAAACCAGGACAGACACAGTGTGAGCACATCCCTCCAGCCTTGTAAACAAGTGCTGTTAACGTGTTTGCGTCTGTATGAGACACGGGGGAGACCGCACTTGCAACAAGCTCGGGGCGGTCTATGGTCCACGCTCGATATGAGCTCGTTACAGTTGTGCGTTCGCTGAGCTCTTGTCAAAGCAGCTCACAGGAGCCGCTGTCATTACAAAGCGGCCGCAACTGCCCTGGGTCAGAGCGGAGGATGTGGAATCTTGTTCAAGAACGTACAGCAAATAACAGCAATTGCCCATAATCACACATTTCACAGAAATGACATTTTCAGCGGGATCCGTGGACCATTCTCATTCCTGGTATATCCTGAAAATGAATAATATAATTATATTTGAATAACAAATCTCGTTTTCCTAGCCCTATTCCAGAGAGATCAGGACTGAGACCAGCGTGTCAGAGGTCAGAGGTCATCTACCTTGTACACCAGGTGGTCCACGTGCACCTCTCTCTCCTGCTTCAGCACGCGGGCGATCAAACACAAAAGAAAGTTCCTCTTGCGTTCCAAAATGGCCGCTGTGTCCTCCCGTGGCCTGTAGTTGTCCTCAGGAAGCAGAGACACATGAGCAGAGCTCTGTGTGGAGCGCAGTGCCACCAGGGGGTCCAGGCGGAGGACTGCAGGACAGAGACAGAGGACAGAGACTGAGGACAGAGACAGAGGACAGAGACTGAGGACAGAGACTGAGGACAGAGACTGAGGACAGAGACTGAGGACAGAGACTGAGGACAGAGACTGAGACTGAGGACAGAGACTGAGGACAGAGACAGACAGAGACTGAGGACAGAGACTGAGGACAGAGACTGAGACAGAGACTGAGACTGAGGACAGAGACTGAGGACAGAGACTGAGGACAGAGACTGAGGACAGAGACAGACAGAGACTGAGGACAGAGACTGAGGACAGAGACTGAGACAGAGACTGAGACTGAGGACAGAGACTGAGGACAGAGACTGAGACAGAGACTGAGGACAGAGACTGAGGACAGAGACTGAGGATAGAGACAGAGACTGAGGACAGAGACTGAGGAAAGAGACTGAGGACAGAGACTGAGGACAGAGACAGAGACTGAGGACAGAGACTGAGGAAAGAGACTGAGGACAGAGACTGAGGACAGAGACTGAGGACAGAGACAGAGACTGAGGACAGAGACTGAGACAGAGGACAGAGACAGAGGACAGAGACAGAGGACAGAGACAGAGACTGAGGACAGAGACTGAGGACAGAGACTGAGGACAGAGACTGAGGACAGAGGACAGAGACTGAGGACAGAGACTGAGGACAGAGACTGAGGACAGAGACTGAGGACAGAGATTGAGGACAGAGACTGAGGACAGAGACTGAGGACAGAGACTGAGGACAGAGATTGAGGACAGAGACTGAGGACAGAGATTGAGGACAGAGACTGAGGACAGAGACTGAGGACAGAGACTGAGGACAGAGACAGAGAAATGGAGATGGAGACAGTACAGCAGAACAGAGACAGATAATACCTGGGCTTTTGTCCTGGTCCAGGTCCAGGTCTCGGCCCTGGTCCTGGTCCCTGTAGCATAAGGGGCCCTCAGAGCTCGTCAGTCGCTGCAGCGCGTGGAGCAGCACAGATTCAGTCAGACCAGTGTGAGACACGAGAGAAGAGACACTCAGCTCCTGTGAACACAGACACACACACACACACATTTATACACACAAACACACACAATTGTATACATAGACACACACACAGTCAGGTTTGGTCTGTTTTACCTGGGTCTGATTGAACTGGAGCAGGACCAGCAGTTGGACCGAGGACACGGTCAGAGTCCAGGACCCGAAGGAGACCTCAGCCGATCCCAGAGACGTCCACTGCAGTCTGCGAGGAGAGGACCCCCTAGGACTCATCTGGGCCTGGTCTGAAAAGTGACCAAGACCAGAACCAAGACTGAGACAATGTCTGAGACAGGGACCAAGACTGAGACCAGGACCAAGTCTGGGACCAGGACCAGGTCTAAGACCAAGACCAGGTCTGAGACCAGGACCAAAACTGGGACCAGGAGCAGGACAATCAGTGGCTGGTACTCACAGTGCTGGTAGAAGTCCTCATACAGCTGCAGTGACTTCAGAAGCGGTTGTGGCAGAATTTCCAAACGCTTTTGATCCAAATAAAAGTGTGAAGAGATGTTCCAGCACCGAGGAGACAGAACCAGGACCCGGACCTCAGGGCTCTGTGGAAGGACCCAGTCAAGACCAGGACTAAAGCAGGTCGAAAAGCAGGTCTAAAGCAGGACTAAAACAGGTCTAAGGCAGGTCTAAGGCAGGACTAAAACAGGTCTATAGCAGATTCTGAATGGTACTGTCTGGAACTCACCTGGTCTGAGTCGGTCTTGAACTGGTCAAGATCCAGCTCCACATCTCGGTCCTGCTCGAGGTCTGGGTCCAGGTCTTGGTCCAGGTCTTGGTCTTGGTCCAGTTCTTGGTCCAGTCTGTGGAGCTGATGCAGACTGAAGTCCCGCTGCAGCTGCTCTGACTCGCGCACGTTTAGAAGCATCTGCTGCGGGAAGCGAGACGGGAAACAAGCTCCGATTTGACCAATCACAGCGCTCTCCAGCCACACGCAGCCAATAAGCAGCAGCCGGTCCGACAAGAACTGCCTACAGGCCACACAAAAGCAAATCAGATGCCAGTCTCCATACCCCCAACTCCAAGCTGTGTTGGGGGTATAACTGTGTGTCGTTTTGTGTACTTGTGTGTAGTTGTGTGCAGTTGTGTATCTCACCTGTAAAAGTGCTCAAAGGTGTTAGCCAGCTCAAGTCCGCTCAGAAACAACATGGAATCTAAAAACAAGTGTAGCTGTGACTCCGCCCCCTTCATATGTGACTCCACCCCCATCAGCTGTGACTCCGCCCCTCCAGGTGAGCTCAGCTGGCTGATCATGTGACCAATGTGCCGAGCAAAGCACTCACAAAGCTGCAGAACAAGAAAAAGATGTTTACAATAGTGTGTATTTTCCGACTCTCCCAGATGCCCTCCCGTGAGTGAGTGAGTGAGTGTCTCTCTCACCTGGATGCCCTCCCTCGCTGACAGCCTGAGAAGAGCAGAGCAGAAACCTTGTCTCAGAGCACAACTGAAGCTCTGGTGTTTGTGGAAAAGTTCAGTGGTGGATCTCTGCAGTGTCAGGTACAAGTCACTGAAGCGCTGAGCCACGCCCACATCCAGGGAGACCACACCCACATCAAGGGAGGCCACGCCCACATTCAGAGAGGCCGCTCCTACTTCCAGGGAGGCCCGACCCACCTGATCCAGGTGAGAGCTGAGGAAGGCCTGCACCTGCAGAGCACACAAAGGCAGACTGGATGAACTTAAACATAACACTTTAGTAATGCATTATTATAATGTTATGCGTGTGTCTGCGTGCGTTTCATTTGTGCGTGTGTGTCTGTATGTTTCATTTGTGTGGGTCTGTTTGTGTGTGTGTGTCATTTGTGTAAGTATTTCTGTGTGTGTTATAGTTGTACCTGCTGCTGTACCACGGCCTGCCAGCAGAGGGCCATGTCACTGATGCTGCTGCGCTCTTTTCTGACCGCAGCTGTGGAAACATCTGGAACATGAAGAAGAGTTTAGACCCAATGCCCTGCTCACTGCTCCATGTGAGGGGCGTGGCCACTGTGTGGGCATGGCCTAACCTGCATGCGGACGGGGCTCAAGCAGAGGGGCAGGGCTTGTGTCCACGTGAACAAGAAGGTGAACGAGGCGTCGCACTCTGGAGTTAAAGATGGCTGCCGGGCTTTTCCATCGCCGTGACGATGCAGAGTTCAACAAGTACTGCATTAGCAACCAGGAGAGCGCAGGGGAGTCTGTGGAGTACATGAATACTGTAGTAGAACTGCTGTAGATTTCCTGCACTACCAGAGCAGTAATACTGCAGCAGTAGTACTCCACAGACCCCCACCGTCTCCTGGTTGCTAGGAGAAAGCGAGGGAGTCTGCCTACAGTAGTACCATAGACATCAAAGAGTAGACACCGCATCTACCGCTCTTTAAATGTCTGCCGGAGTCTCACCTGATGATGTCACAGCGTGCACCAAAGGACAGACCAGAGCGTCCCACACAGTCTGCCCCAAGGCGGATGCGGCTTCAGTGTCTGGAAGGAAACGGTCTGCAAACGCCTGCTCCAACTTCAACACAGCGTTCAACCTGAACACATAATACAGCTTTGACATCAGCTTCAGTGGTGGCCAGTGACAGCCCTCTATGGGCTGTTGTGATTGGCTGACAGACCTGTGGTAGACCTGCAGCAGCTGAGTCTTCTGCCCTTTGATTGGCTGACTCCAGCTCTGAGCTTTACAGGTGTAGAACAGGTGAGTCCTGAGACACAGCTGCTCTTTAAACACAGGCCATAGAGTCTGTTTAGGACCCAGGACCTCCAGGGCACGCACACGAGTGTCGATCCCACCCTGAACACACACACACACAGTTCCACACAGTTACGTTCATTTGTCAGAGAGTGTGTAAATGTGTAAATGTGTATGTGTGTGTATGTATGTGTGTGTATGTGTGTGTATGTGTGTGTATGTGTGTGTGACCTGTTGACATCTCTTGATCCGGATTTGAATCACAGGCCAAAACACAGTCTGGTTCTGCAGCAGCACTACACGTCCAGCAGAGGGCGGCACGTTCACCTGAGGAGGACAGAGTTAGGGCAGAAGAATAACCAATAACCAATAACCACCCGCTCTGCGGTTGTCTTGATCAAAGATCTGAGGGCTGTGTGCAGGAGAGACAGAAGGAATGCGAAGGAATACAGCCAGGAATGGCTTCATTTGGAGCCAGTTTGAGCAGTACATGTGTCTCTAGAGCGGACGGAGACCATGTGGAGGGTCAGGGCAGCACACCAGGGCAGCACACCCAAAAAATCCACAGAAAAGTAGACTATCGCTAATAATCACTGAGCCCACACCAGGAGCCAGCGGCAAAGTCCAGTTATCGTCAGCGCTCGCTGGACTAAAAAGAATGACACTCTGTTGATGTAACCACACAAATGCACATACATGCGTGCAAAAGCACACAAAGACACACACAGTATTCTAATACACTTCTTGTAGCGGTATATAGTCTGTTCAGTTTGGTTTATTATAATTTTGTCTTTATCATTGTATGTTATTCTGTAACTTACTGTTATTTACATAAATATAGCGCCACCTAATGGATGAATACTGGCCATTCGTTCTGCCATAGATTGTCATGGGCTCTACTTTCAATATGTAAATTTTGACGTTCTTTGGATGATTACTTTTGAAATATTCAAGCAACAGTTTGTGGATGTGGGTGTGGTTACAATCACTGTTCTACATGGTTTCCGACTGGGGATTACAGGAGAACCAAAGGAGACCGAAACAAGCTAGAAACAAACTTCTTCTAGCTCCTGAAAGTAGACCAGTCTTTCAGATTCTCATTTTATATTTCACAATATTCTGTGGTTCTTGAAAATCAGTGAAATCATCAACAATTGCTGACAGTCAATGAGTTAAATAAAAATATCTTGCATTCTTTTTGGTAATTCATAGTGACCCCAATAGGACACTCTCTCTGGACCCGCTCTCTGGACCCGCTCTCTGGACCCGCTCTCTGGACCCGCTCTCTGGACCCGCTCTCTGGACCCGCTCTCTGGACCCGCTCTCTGGACCCGCTCTCTGGACCCGCTCTCTGGACCCGCTCTCTGGACCCTCTCACCGTGCTGAGTTCTGAGGTCAGAGCAGATGCAGTGTTTTCTTCTCCTCCATACACCAGGATCTTTGAGGGCATGTAGCTGGAGTCCTCTGAGGAGACCAGCACCGACAGCTCCCTGAGGAGAGAAGGAGTCTGTGTACTCGAGTATGTGCCTTTGTCTGTACTCGAGAATGTGTGTGTGTGTGTGTGTTTGTGTACTCGAGTACATGTGTCTATGTGTTTCAGACACAAACACACACAGACACAGACACACACGCAGACGCTTCCACGAAGTGTCAGAGCCAATGTCGAGTCTAAAAACATGAGGGGGTGGGGTTACAGTGTGAGGGGGCGGAGTTACCAACCTGATGACCACGCCCCTTCTCATCACCACAGTGATGGCGTGCGACCCTGACACTCCGTTGGACTCCCAGTAGGTCTTTGGGTTCTGGTCCGTCAGACTTTTGGCTCGATGCTGATTGGATGAAACCTCCACCTTCTCCCAGCACTGGTCCTCGCGAAGCTCAGCCCCCGAGCCTGCAGAGAAGGAGGAGCTTAACACAGGCTCCACCCACAAGGACGGAGGGGTTTAACAAAGCTCCACCCTTAGCCTGTAAAGAGGGAGAGGCCTGATATAGGCTCTGCCCCAACCCTGCAGAGAGGGAGTGGCTAAAGACAGACTCCACCCACAGCAAGGGAGGGGGAAATACTATGGTTCAGCGGCCCAATCACAGGCCCACAGACCTCATTGTGTGTTACTGTTCTGGAGGCTACAGTATTCTCCAGCTCTGATTTAAATGATCTGATGTTTATATACTTAAATTGCAGAGTAAATTAAGTTTAAACAAAACATGTTAGAGTTTAAAGCACTTCGTTACAGGGTCTAAGACCAGCTGAGGACCTACACTTTGTTACAGTCTGTGAGCCCAGCTCGACCGGCACTTTGTTACAGAGGTCTGAGTCCAGCTTAGGACCAGCACTTTGCCTCTGCCAGTGGAAGCACTTTAAAGCTGCTCCTGTAGAGGTTGTACCTGTAGAGGGTGTGGCCAGGAGGTGGTAGAGGATGAGCCTCATTTTGTTTGATTTCAAAGCACTTTATTTGAGGAAATTCTAATCTTCTGAAGTCTGAAGTTATGAACTGAACATTTCACAGTGTTTGCTTCTTTAGTTAATTATTAATTAAATAATGAATCATTATTCATGTGTGTGTATCATCAGACGCTGCTGCTTCAGGGTCAGAGCTCATGAGAACACTTAAAATAAACGTGTACCTTGGCACAGGTGGCACAGGAAGGCGTCGAACAGGGGGATGTTGATTGGACGATGAGAGCGACGGTGTTCCTCAATCTGACCCAGGACCAGCTGCAGAGCACATCCACAACCACAGCATGTGACCAAGAGTCGGAGGTCAGGGGCACCATAATGTTACCCTTTACATGTGAGGCTACAGGCGTACAGTACTACAGGCATATAGTACTAAAAGCGTTCTACAGGCGTGCGGTACTATAGACGTACAGTACAACTGGAAAACCGTACTACAGGCGTACAGTCCTAAAGACCTACAGTAGTACAGGCGTACAGTCCTACAGGCGTACCTGTATACAACCGGACATCAGGCTAGACCCCAGCCTCTCGTAGAGACCAGAGACCCAGTCGATTTCATGGGTTAGCTCCTTCAGGTCCAGCGCCGCCTTCAGAGACTCGTGTTTCTCCAGGACTCGATCCAGAACTGGACCAGCACCAGACCGGACCATCAGAACCGCATGGTCCTTATCCAGGGTTCCCAACCGGACCAGCAAGGCCAGAGACAGCTGCACCAGCTAAGGACCAGCGAGAGATTGGGTTAGACAGGAGAATAAATGTATTTGTCAACTGTTTGATTATAAACAGATATTACATTCTCTGACTTTACAAACAAAAGAGGATTGGTGAGGGCAACCTTATTTTTGTAGCAAAGCTGATCATTAAGAGCATTACACATTTTTACTCCAATGCCAGACACATGTGTTTTTAATGTAAGTTCTGGATTCTATCGTTTCCAACTGAAGCCTCTCAAGATTGAAGCAACTTGTTCTTATTTTGAAGAAAGATTGAACACCTGCAGGAATATCTTTGTTTTTTACAACTCTGAATAAGATTTCTAGCATTTTATCCTTGACTATGTCCATACATTTTAACATGATTAGATTTGATAAAGAGTTCATTAATAGAGTCACGATAACCCACTTTATCTAATAAATGTATTGCCCTTTTTTCTACTTTTTTTCTAGGATCTATATGTGTTTTATAAGTGGTTCCCCAGATTTCTGAGCCGTAAGACAGATAGGGAAGCACAAGTGATGAATATAATTTATGCAGAGATTTAATAACTTACAGTTAGTTTTAAAGATTATACCAATTGTTTTTGATATATTACTCTGGATTTATGGTATAAGTGGTTTCCAGCTAATTTGATGATCAATGATCACCCCTAAGAACATTATCTCATTGAATCCCTCAATTTCAATCCCATTCCAGTACAATTATAAATTAGAATGGGCTCTACTGGGCCCAAAAAACAACATCTTTTTTTTTTCTTATTCAATGAAAAGTTGTTGAAGTCAAACCAGGTTAATCATTGTCGATTAACTTATTTAGGTCATACCCTGAAAAAAACAAATAAGTAAATTAACCTGAAAAAGAACACTAACTTCTGTATTTTTGATACTTCACAAATGTCATTGAAATAAAGAATAAATTGTTTGGGCCCAAAACACACCCCTGGGGGATCCACAAAATAAGGTCTCTGAATGTGATTTACTTTCATTATTTTGGACATGTTGACGTCTATTATTGAAGTAGTTCTCGAGCCATCTGTTCACCTCTGACACAGGACCATTGCATTTCTGTAGAAGTCGTTTGTGATCAATGGTATCAAATCCTTTATACATATTTTTTGTCAAGAGCTCAGGTTACATTATCTATCATGTCCTCGACATGACATTCCTTAGAAAGGAGATTGGCCTGTAGTTGGTTACTAAGTGGTCTCTCTCCTGAGAAAGAGACCAGAGAGAGACCAGAGGAATAGACCAGAGAGAGAGACCAGTGGGATAGACCAGAGAGAAAGACCAGTGGGATAGACCAGAGAGAGAGACCAGTGGGATAGACCAGAGAGAGAGACCAGTGGGATAGACCAGAGAGAAAGACCAGAGGAATAGACCAGAGAGAGAGACCAGTGGGATAGACCAGAGAGAGAGACCAGTGGGATAGACCAGAGAGAAAGACCAGTGGGATAGACCAGAGAGAGAGACCAGTGGGATAGACCAGAGAGAAAGACCAGTGGGATAGACCAGAGAGAGAGACCAGTGGGATAGACCAGTGGGAGACACCAGAGAGAGAGACCAGAGAGAGAGACCAGTGGGATAGACCAGGTCGACTCACTGGCAGGTCTGTCAGGTGCAGACTGATAACCGTCAGACTCGGCTCGATGACTCGATGCCACGGGAAGTCTTCGTGAAAATCATCCAAGAGTTTACCCAAAATCCTGTGTGACCAATCAGAGAGCAACACTGTTACAGAGAACCATATGGACCACTGAGAGGAGTCCGCTGGAGTCTGGTACAGTTGTGTTAGCACTGACCTGAGAACTGAGGTTGTTGCAGTTTTGTCAGTTTTCTTCGTCTCCATCAGCTTCACCATGTCCAATAAGACGTCAGCGTTCTGTGTCACCTGACCACAACAGCCAATCAGAGAGGAGAGCTTTAGACCTTACAACTTCATTTTTCATGTTTAAGAACATGGGAAATTTTCAGTGTCAAAAATATTAGCGTTGAAGCTAACCATTATTATATTCACATACATAAAAAGTATATCTCAGTAACAAAGAGTTTACTTTCAAGGTGAAAGCAAGTTATGAAGAGCTTAGAAAGTCAAAGAGTGATCAGTGAGAGGCTGGTGCTAAGTGTACTGGGTGCAGCTCTGACTGTCACCCCCCGACCCAGAAATGGATTAAGGGGAAGAAAATGGATGGATGGATAGAAAGTCAGTCAAAGAAATCCAAGCCTTTCTTTTCTCATGGCTGTAATTCAAAATACGCACCGACACATTTCGGCCTCGCCTGGCCTTCTTCAGGATGGATTTGCATCCTAAAGTCACTGAGGACATCCTCAACATTCCACTTTTTGTAGCTAAGTTAAATCACTCTTCTAATTGAGCATTTGGTCTTTTAAATAATTTGACACACTTGTACCACGCAGCACTCCTTACACTTTGTTTTTTTGAGAAGTATATTTCTGCTGGTCCCTGCACCATGTGGAGTACAGTACCTGTTTGAGCCACACAGCACCCTCTGCTGGTGGACTTTCACAAAGCAGCTTCTCCAGACTTTGGATCACTTCTGTGGAGACACCAGGATCCTTCAGCCCCGACAGCAGAGTCTGCAGCTGGGACTGTGGGAGGTCCAAGTCCTGATCCAGGTCCAGGTCTGAGACAAAAGAGAAAAGTGTCAACAAGGTCCAAGTCCAGGTCCAGGTCTAACACAAGAGAATGAACAGCAAGGTGAAGTTATCAACAAACGTGTTAATTGCGAAGAGTTTTTGACTATAATGTATTTTAGTGTTACTAAATTTGATTTAATCTGATTTAATTTGGTTTTAGTCCAACTTATTTTCTGAAACGCATTGCTCATGACATTTGTATAAATAGACATTTTTGTACAAATACGTAGAGTATTATTGCTTGTAGCCAACAATCACAAACATGACACAAGCAGCTTCATTACGTTACTGTAGGCTACTTTATTGTTCGTGTCAGATAAATGTTACACATACATTGAAGCAATCTCGTAATATGTAATATAATTTGGTACAATAAAACAAAATCAAATAAATGTCCAAGCAAAGAAATTAACCTTTAAGAAAATGTCGAAGTGTGTAGTCTGTAGATTTCTCACACGCACCATTTATTGTAGGCACTTAGAGTGTTATACATGTTTGTGTCCACATGATGGCGTTAGAGCACATCGCGGGGTTTAATATTGCCATCTACGGTTTTCTTTTTCGTCAAAAGTAAAAAGGGCCCATAGATCTGCTTCTTTTTCAGCAATAGTGATAACGTGCTTAGTGCTAGCAATAGAATCTGTTCACAACTGGTGCCACCGGTGCTTAACAAGGCAAGCCCTCATTGGTCAACCTTGTATATACTCCGGCCAGTCAATTGGTTGTTTTCTCATTTGCCTCATCGATCCCTTGTTCTGATTGGATTTTGTCATGGTCTATTTTTGTTTCGTCTTTTATTTGTTGACTAAAATGTTGGTCAATCTGCAAATCATCTTTGTTGCAATAAAGGATTCCTATTTTAGACTTTGTTTTGTTTTTGTCGGCACAGTTAATGAGTGGATAGCACTCTCGCCTCTCAGCAAAAAGGTCCTGGGTTCAAATCCCGGTCGGAACAGGATCTTTCTGAGTGGAGCTTGCATGTTCTCCCCGTGCCTGCGTAGGTTAGTTTATGTTTAAGGTAAGGCCCATGTGCTTTTTCATACTTTTGCGTTTTGTATCAGCAAACAATGCAGGTATGAAACATATTCTGCTGTAGCCAAACAAATTGTGAATAAGTCGCTCTGTAGGTCCATAATGTCCATGTCGAGTGCACATTATGTTCCAGAACGAAACTAAAAAGTAACGCAATAGCTACTTTTACTGGTAACTAGTTACTTTCATAGTGGAGTAACTCTGTTAGTAACTCAGTTACTTTTTGGGAGAAGTAACTAGTAACTATAACTAATTACTTTTTCAAAGTAAAGTGCCCAACACTGGCAATGATAAATAATGACTGTAAACAATATCAGGCTCGTTCACACCAATATATCACCAATTATTTCCCAGGGCCGCTTCACAGAGTAGCTCTCTGCCTTTATCGTCCCGGTAAAGTAGCTCTCTGGTGAAAAAGGCTGGAGACACCTGGTCTAGAGTGTCCTCTGTTGTGACAAGGTCTGGGAGCGTAGCTTACAACTATGACCTGCTTCCCAGCCTATCAACTAAAGCCACCCCCTCACCTTTGGTCACGCCCCTCACTAATGTAGCCATAACCCTCACTGGTGACCACACCCCTCACCTGTAGCCACGCCCCTCAGCAGACTTAGGGCTAAGGCAGGATGCACTTGTTGCTTCACACACTCCTTAAGGACACAGCTCAGGTCACTGCTCACTAGCGCCTCCTTCAGCTCAGACTGAGACATAAGCCAGGAGAGAACCAGGAGCCCCGACCGAATCTGCTCTGAGCGCTGAAACAAACACATGTTCATCCGTGTTAGTTACTGCTGAGTGATGCTTAGAAAACTTCATGTACAGAATCACTTAAGAGCTAAACAGTACGACATGTATTAAAGCCTCTCCTTTACCTCCTCTCTCACCTCCCTCTTGCCTCATCCCTCCCCTCTCTCAATTTCTAATCTCACCTCCCCCTCTCACCTACCCCATCTCACCTCCTCCCCCTCTTGCTGATCCTCCCTTGACACTCCTTTGGGACGCTCCAGAATGGACCTCAGCTCGTCCAGGACACACCGCACCTCCTTCACCTCGTCCAGGACACTGCGCATCTCCTGCACGTCCACCAGCATCCGGCATACCCCCTTTGCCTCTCTCATGTTCTCCTCCTCCTCCTCCTCCTCCTCCTCCCTCTGTGTCTGCATCAGGACATGCAGACCTGAGGGGAGGGCCGACAGGAGGCCCCTCGAGCCTGAGGCGGAGGTGATGCTGGCAAACACCTCCTGCACCACACGCTGCTCGGCAAGAGGAGGTGCAGTGCCCACTCCAGTGAGGAGCTGCAGGACCTGAGACAGAAGGAGGACATGAGAAGAGTCAAAAAACAGCTAAACAGAACTACAAGATCGCCGTCTCTAGTCACGCCATCTCTGGTCACGCCCTCTCTGGTCACGCCCTCTCTGGTCACGCCCTCTCTGGTCACGCCCTCTCTGGTCACGCCCTCTCTGGTCACGCCCTCTCTCTGGTTATACTCACATCTAGCGCTGCACCCTGGACACGAGCACTTTTGCAGTGAGTTGCCATGGCACCCAGCACAGCACAGACTCCGCCCACTGTGCAGAAGTGAATCCTCCAATCAAACTTCACAAAAACATTCTGTAGCAACCGAAGTCCAAACCAGACCAGGAGCTTGGACTGAGACCCCAACAGTTCCATAAGCACGGCAGAGACCTGAGACCTGAGACAGAGACCGGGTTAGACCAGATAGAGACCAGTGAGAGAGACCAGTGAGAGAGAAACCAGAGGGAGACACTACTAGAGAGAGACACCAAAGCGCGAAAGAGACAAAGGGGGGACCAGAGAGAGGCAAGAGAGAGCCCAGAGAGAGAGAGACCAGGAATAGTGAAAACAGGAAGAAAGACCTGAGAGAGACAAGAGAGAGAGACCAGAGAGACCAGGTCTGAGGCCGTACCTGGTCTGGGACTCGGTGACTGTCTTGAAGCGCTCAGGACAGTCCTGGTCCAGCCCATGGATCATGATGACCACAGTGGCCAGTCTCAGACCCAGGTCTGCTAGAGAGCCGCGAGTCTCTCTCTCAGTCTCTTGAACTGCTACGGTCGCCGAGAGCTTCTTCAAAATCGACTTCTGCTTCACCCTCGAGGCAAACTCTGTCAATCACAGCACCGTCACACCAGGAAAGGACCAGCACAACAGAAAGAAAAATAAAGGAGAGGACCAGCACAACAACAGGAGAAAAATAGAAGAGGACCAGTACAACACAAGGTTGTCCGGGTTTGAGCTGTAACTTTGAGCAGCCGTGTCTTGGTGAATTTGCAGTGGTCTTAATTAATGGATTGAACAGTGCTATGAGAGATTAACCCTTAACCCTGACTTCTGACCTCTCTGACATGCTTATTGGAGTTCAACAATGAACTCCTGAGGCCTTCCCAAAACCCTGACCCTTCACTACAGCGTCCCCTACTGACACTGCAAGACTCACCCGAGATCAATTGCTCCAGACCTGGAAGAAAGGCCTCAGTGGACCCTGAAGCCTGGTCCAGTCCCAGCGCTGTGGTCTGGGACTGGGATGGGTTCTCGGCCTGGGACTGGGATGGGTCCTCGGCCTGGGACTGGGATGGGTCCTCGGCCTGGGACTGGGATGGGTCCTCGGCCTCGGCCTTGGCTTGGGCCTTGGCTTGGGCCTCGGCCTTGGCTTGGGCCTCGGCCTTGGCTTGGGCCTCGGCTTGGGCCTCGGCCTCTGTCTTGGGTTTCTTTGAGGCAGACTCCATGCAGACATCAGAAGAACGCAACTTTGAACCTGAAGAAAAAGTCAAAAAATGTAGTGTTTTAGTCACTAAAGTACAAAACAGTGACTGGAGAAGACTCTACTCAACTCGTTTTAGAACCAGGACCAAAGCGGACCTGACACTGCTTATACAGGACCAGAGGAAACACTCCCAAATAGCGTAAGATAAGATGAGATAAGAAAAGATAAGATAGACTTTATTGATCTCACACAGAGAAAATGTACAGTAGAGATGCACGTAAACCCCTGTTGCCTAATGTAACTATGGTTCTATGAACCGCTTCCCACCCCGAGAAGATCAAACACTAGTATCCCCAGTGTTTCCTCTGGAGGAGCCCTCTGCACTGGGAGCGGTGGTCGGCTGTGGCTGTGGGGGTCAGACTCATGGAGCTAGTGGGAGCCTGGAGCCTCTGCTTAATGTCTCCTCTGGGTCCTGTGTTGTCCCCTGTGGCTGCTGGCGGCTCTCTGCTCCTGGTGCAGACGGCTCCTTGGGTGACGCTTCTTCAGCTGGTTGCATCTGAACCCTGCCAAGTCTCTCTTCATGGATTTAATGTTTTACTGGTGTGTGTGGGCGTGTGCCAGAGCGTGTGTGTTTTTTGCGTGTGGGTGTTCTTAATAATATATGCGTTTTGGGGGGGGCAGGTGGGTGGTTGGGGGGGAGGGGGGTCATGGGCTGGCAAGATTGTTTTTAACCAAACTGTAAAGCACTTTGTGTTGCATCTTCTAAAACGATCAACCAATCCAATCACCTTGATGTCCTGACGTAGGCCAATCCCCTATATTAAGGGCCCTGTACCAATCAGCCCTTTAGACTTTGCTATTTTCATAACATAGCGAAGCCCAGACCAATGTACGCCCAGCAGGCATGAACTCCAGTGATTGGAGCAAACCCGTGACCAACGTGCCCATACCGCAACCAAGCGGCAAAATACGGTCGTCCACAAATCACCATAAAGTGGATGCGGGGCCACCTCTCCCAAAAGTGCCAACGCAGCCCAACTTGCAAGGCAGGAAAAGGAAGAACCAGACCATATGTCTCTGTGCTTCTGAGAGATATACTATAGCGAAGCCCTAAAGGGCTGAAGCAAAATGTGAAATGGAAACTGTAATGCACTGCTCAAACCTTTAGCTCTCGCTCCTGGCTCCGCCCCCTCGCTTTGCCGCACTGATGGCTCCACCCCCTCATCCTGCCGTGGTCCTGGCTCCGCCACCTTGCTCAGCTTGCGGTAAACCGCTGCCCACCGCAGCTCGCTCAGACTCGCAGCCGACAGATGCTGCTCTAGGAAGTGCAGCACCTGCGTAGCCACGGAGACGGGCACGCTCAGGCCAATCAGCACGCTCTCGTCAAGCTCCGCCTCCTAAGGACGACAGTGGCATCAGCGACTTGACAAAGACTTAATGGGAACGTAACAAACTCACGTGTAAGGCCCTCTGCAGGAGACGCCGCACCTGCTTCTGAAGCTCCGGCCCCAGGCTCCTCACGAAGAACAGCACCTCCCACCACTCACCTGTGCTAAGCTCCGCCCCCTTTACCTCAACTGAGTTCAGGTACGGACAGGTGTAGAGGGATGGGCGTGGCAGCAGTAGCTCTGAGGGAACAACACCAATCAAGTGAGTGAACGGCCTTTAGTCTCCGGCCTTTAGTCTCCGGCCTTTAGTCTCCGGCCTTTAGTCTCCGGCCTTTGAGGGAAGAGCTCACCTGTGGGCAGGGATTCATCCATTCCAGGTCTGGTCTCTGGCCTCTGGACTTTAGTCTGGTCTTTACCCAGGTCTTTAGTCTGGTCTTTGGTCTTCGCTGAGGAGCTGAGGATGTCCAGCATGTGCCAGTGAACCCAGTACGTTCTGCCCAAAGTATCCCAGAGCACCTGCGGCAAGGAAGTCATTGTTATTATTATATCACATTTCACAGACCAAAGGAGCAGAAGGGGAATGTCGCAGCTGTGAGGGGGCATGTTGTGTCAGAGGAACAAGTTTTGTATGTTTTATATTTTGCATGCTTTTAAACCTTCTTTTTCTTTCTATTGCATGTTTCAGTGGTTCTAATTCAGATTAATATATTTGCCATTGGTAGTAAAACCACATTGGAATACATTATATTACACAAGTCCCCAGTGTGCACAAGACATTACATATATCAGTACATATATAAAACAATCTTAAAAGTACAGAAATAAAACAAAGGGCTGGGACTCGATTAAAAAAATAAAACTAATTAATTAGAGGCTTTGTAATTAATTAATCGCAATTAATCGCATTTTAATCGCATATAAATATTTGACCTGAGAATAGTGAGAAGTAATACATATTACGCATGCGCGGGCGGGATCCAGCTGCAGAGTTGCTCGGTTTAAAAGTCTGGATTTATGAAGAACCTCCAGAACAGGCAGCTCACATCCCACAGTCCCACAGAGCTCTCCTTTCTGTGTCTGTGATGTTTCCAAACCACACAGTTACAGAACCAACAAGTAAACTCTCAATGGTGCAGCGATAAAAGTTAAGCAGAATATTAAAGTCAGTGGTGAATTTCTCTAAGTTTTTGCAGAAAGTAGAGCTTTCTTAACCCGGCTAGTGTTTTTGTCCCATTTCAGGTCAGGCATGAGAACTGTTGCGGCTAAGGTCAAAGACCAGCTCACATGTTTTCGATGCGTTCAGCTGGAGATTGTTTACTTTACTGCACTGAACCACATTTTGGATCTCTGCTCTTTAAGAGGATTCATCATTAATACTGATGAGACCGATGATGGTGGTATCATCAGCATATTTAATGATCAGGTTCGAGTCAGAGGAAGACACACAATCATGAGTGTACAATGTAAAAAGCAAAGAACTAACAATACATCCCTGAGGAGAACCGGTGCTCACAGAAACAACATCAGAAAAACAGTCTCTGAGATCTGTCAGTTAAAAAGCTGAAAATCCACTTGCACATAGCAACACTTAAACCGAGAGACATGAGTTTTTCAATCAGTTTACCTGGGACAAGGCAGTTAAAAGCAGAACTATAATCAATGAACAGCATTCTTCAGACAGATTTACTAGTGTCCAAGTGACTGTACAGAGTTCAGAGCAAAGGAGATGGCATCCTCAACGCTCCTGTTCTGTCTGTAAGCAAACTGGAGCGGGTCAACACTCACAAGGATCTGGCTCTTAATCAGAATCAGAATCAGAATCATTTTTATTGCCAACGTAAGTAACGGGAGGTCACAGACTTGGAAATTGCTTTGGCTCAGTGCAACAGTCAAAAAGAGATAATAAAAATAAGAATAAAAAACACTTCTAAAGAATAAATTTAAATTTAAAATAGAGTTACAGTTACTATTTACAATATACAAGTGCACATGGTGCACACAATGTAAGGTGACAGCAGTACAGTGAAGTAAAGTGACGTATGATGGGCAGTAAAGTGACTTTATAAAGGGCGGGGGGACAGGTTAAGAAGTGTTCAAGAGTCCAACAGCAGAGGGGAAGAAACTGTTCTTGTGGCGGGAGGTTCTAGTCCTGATGGACCGCAGCCTCCTGCCTGAGGGGAGTGGTTGGAATAGTCCATGTGCAGGGTGAGAGGGGTCGGCTGTGATACGACCAGCCCGGCCTCGAGCTCGGGCGACGTACAGGTCCTGCAGCGATGGAAGGCTGCGGCCGATCACTTCCTCTGCAGAGCGCACAATGCGCTGTAGTCTCTGTTTGTCCCTGACTGTGGCTCCAGCGAACCACACGGTGATGGAGGAGGTGAGGATGGACTCGATGATGGCCGTGTAGAACTGCACCAACATCTGTGCAGGCAGCTTGGCTTTCCTGAGCTGCCGCAGGAAGTACATCCTCTGCTGGGTTCTTGAAGTCCAACACGAGCCGCTTAAGGGCCACAGGGTCCGGAGGGGCCCGATCTGTGGCCCGGCCGCAAAATGTAACAAAACGAAACACAAAATGAAATGAAATGGAGGAGAAGCCTCAAGCGAACTCAGGGAGGAGACCGAAGCCATCAGGAAGTCCAGCACCGGGAATACAATGGACCCCCAGGCTTTTTGTATCAACTTCTGACTATTTCAACAACTAGATTTTTATTCAGTTTTCATCTGTTTTTATTATTTTAACTTTTTAAACGTTTTTATTGGTGTCTCCCTTCAGTTGACACTTTTAAACCTGTGACGTTGAGGGAGGCATGTTAGATCTGTGCGGGGGTGTGGCGCACCTGCGGGGGGGAAGAGTCTTACCTGCACAGGCGGAGAGCCATTGTTGCTGGTCCTGAACTCCCCCTGGTCTCCAGAGCGCACCTCTTCATAGTCCTGGTTCATCTGCACTCTGCTGCCCCGAGTGAGTGTCTGCTGCAGGTACAGCTCGTATTCGGATCGAGACGGGAAATCCTGACGAGTCCTGAGGGAAAGAAACATAAGCTCTCTGGTCTCGCTCTCTGGTCTCGCTCTCTGGTCTCGCTCTCTGGTCTCGCTCTCTGGTCTCGCTCTCTGGTCTCGCTCTCTGGTCTCGCTCTCTGGTCTCGCTCTCTGGTCTCGCTCTCTGGTCTCGCTCTCTGGTCTCGCTCTCTGGTCTCGCTCTCTGGTCTCGCTCTCTGGTCTCGCTCTCTGGTCTCGCTCTCTGGTCTCGCTCTCTGGTCTCGCTCTCTGGTCTCGCTCTCTGGTCTCGCTCTCTGGTCTCGCTCTCTGGTCTCGCTCTCTGGTCTCGCTCTCTGGTCTCGCTCTCTGGTCTCGCTCTCTGGTCTCGCTCTCTGGTCTCGCTCTCTGGTCTCGCTCTCTGGTCTCGCTCTCTGGTCTCGCTCTCTGGTCTCGCTCTCTGGTCTCGCTCTCTGGTCTCGCTCTCTGGTCTCGCTCTACCTGAACTCTTTGCTGGGGGCGGGACTGCGTTGTGATTGGCTGATGCTGCTGTGTTCTGCTTGGTCATTGGCTTTGAAAATGGACTTTCTGGTTCTGGTTTCTGGAGGCGGGGCCTGGGAGCGGTCACCGCCTAGCACTCGCAGCAGCTCCGCGAGCAGCGCCGCTGTTGCCATGGCAATGTCAAACTCCAGCCGCTGACAGGAGGCGGGACCATCGTCGGGTGAGGGGGCAGAGTCAACCAGCAGCGTCACTCTGAGGTATCGCTTCACCAACGAAAATAGAGCCTTTCCAGGAATCTGAGGACAAACGCAGAGTCAGGAGTTAGAGGTCAGGGGCCAGGGGTCAGAATCAGAGCTCAGACTCACCTGAGGCAGAGGAGCATGGCCACAGCTGCCCTGCTCCTCACTGGACGTGGTCTCAGAGAACAGCTCTAACAGAGTCAGACGGTTTTCAAAGTCCAGCTCCAAGTCTCTGTTCGTGAGGGCCAAGAGCACAGAGGCCCGGCTGCCTGTGGGGGGGAGCGCGGAGTGGGGAAGGAGCAATTATAATAATGTTAGTCAAAAGTCAGTTTAAAGCATTTATGGACAGCAGGGATGCACAGATTCCCCTTTTTTCAAGAACAATAAGAGTACAAGAACCTTAAATTTGAGTACTTGCCGTAACTGAATACCGATTCGAGTACTGCATTGTATCCCTGGGAATTAATAATAATAATAACAAATTCAAAAATAAATTATTTCTCATTTCAACAATAAGAAAACAATGAAAGCCACTGTCATATTCCACTCATACAAATGCTATTTTGTACTACTGCAACATGTACCGCATAGCTGTCTGCTGTTGTGATGCTAATGTTAATTAAACATTTGGGTATGGGTTGCTCTGCATCACGTCCTATGGTATGAGAATGAGTAAAAGCCTATGGTAGCGACCCAATACAAGATACCAGTATTGGTATCGGTGCATCCCTAGTGCAGAGTCGACTGAAAATCAGGTTGTGTGCGTTTCTGTTTTGTCTGTTAATATATGTACATCTCTCACCAGTGTCGTCTGCTGCCATATTCCTTATGCCGCTTTTCCACAGTAACGGTATGGTACAGTACGGCGTGGTACTTTTGCATTTCCACCAGGGTTGGGGCCAGGTTTTGGGTGCTTTCTTTGTACTACCTCGACAGTGGTTCCAGCCGGGCCGAAGCTACACCATGATGTGACGTCAGCCGACTGCCTAATGGGGCTTTCAGACCGGATCATGCGTTGCGTCGGGTTTAAATGCAAAGTCTATGGTGGCGCGCGTTCGACCGTCACAACGCACGGACTTCTCGGCACGCACAAACGAACTGTTCAATAATGACGCACGGACTTGGCGGGAAAGCGAAAATGGAGGAGCAGGAGAGAAAAATCAACGCCCACAGGAGATGGAAAATACTCGTAAACAGCCAAAACAGGACCCAAACCAGACTTCACCAGAACTCAAACCTGGGTTGACAATGGGGGACTGTGTGCTTGTGAAAATATGCGTTGTCATGCTCCCGTGACCTTATGCAACGGCTTCGAGTGTGTTCAACGATGCGGAAATTCCGTTTAATAATATAAAAAACTTATGGCGCACCTCCGTGAACACATACTGCTGTTATATAAAGCCCGTGGAAGGTCTCTGAACAAAGACACGCTGCAAAGCTGCATATTGGAGAAGATCTGTACACAAGAAGCCGCTAGCATAGCTCTGTTAGCATTAGAGCCGGCCGGCTACTTCCGGTACTTCCGGCTCACGTCAGGACGTTCTGCTGTGAAGTCATCTGCGTCTGAAAACTAGAGAATTCGCGTCTGGTGAGCGGGGCTTCCGCGTTTCAGGGTTGGCGGTCTGAAAGCCCCATTACACTGATTGGTCAACGAATGTAGTCACTGGACGCGACGTCCGACCCTTTGGTAAAAACAACTTAACCCGCCATCTTTAAAACCGGCTGCTCTGCTACGGCTACAACACGTCCTCCTCACTCCAGAGAAATGGAATCGCACAGAAAGCCCCAAAAGTCAGCGTCCTGGTCCACACGTTACTCTCTTTAGGGCGAAGAAAGAATTCAAAGGAAGCTCGAACGCACAAAACCAAGGTTTAACGAGATTTTCAGGGAAATCGCTCTTGATTTGTGACTAGTCTGTGGTAATCCTGGAAAAAACTGGTTAGCTACGTATCCTGTTGACCCAAAGCTCTCACTGAAATGTATTTACTCATGTAAAAGTTTGATTGTCTGTTGTACACAGTGTGCAAGCATTTAGCTACATTTAGCTATTGATAGCAAGCTAATAAGCTAACTTTCTTCCTGTGCTAGTGTGCTATATCTCGTATTATCTGCTGTATTCACATGTAGCCATTCTGTTTTGTGCTTGTACTTAAGTAGTCGTGTGTATATTTGTTTGATCCCTTCCCACAAGTGAGGAGATTACCAACAAGCAACGAGTGACCGGAGACATTCTCCTCATCTGGATCTGGTCTCAAACATACTTTGGACTTGTAAATTGTTGGTTTTTCACTTTACTTTTGTTTTTAATAAATCTGTGATTGTATCAAGATGAAAGGGGTTCAAAAGTACATACATTATATTTGTCAGTAAATCCGTATAACCTTGGTAAATTTATGAAAGTGGATGGAGACATTTGGTAAATACAAAAAGGTTTTATTTTTGGTCAAAACGCACGTTTAGGCATATGACAAGCGACGCATCAGATAGCCCTCTTCTACAACCACTGCTATACAGCTGCTGTTGCTACAGGTATGTCCCATTCTGTCACAGGTCTC
Source organism: Knipowitschia caucasica (assembly GCA_964034765.1). Classification (NCBI taxonomy): domain Eukaryota; kingdom Metazoa; phylum Chordata; class Actinopteri; order Gobiiformes; family Gobiidae; genus Knipowitschia; species Knipowitschia caucasica. The sequence continues at coordinate 36,656,612 of OZ035835.1, forward strand.
TTCGTGGTTTTCGCAGATTGTACAGAGCAGGTCAGCACCATTGACTTCACATGTTCAGTGTCAGAGTTATTCCTTTAAGCCAAAAGCATTTTCAACAACCACTCGCGCTGTGCTGAATTTTCTATTAAATACTTGGGTAATAACCAGCTATCACCGATATTATAATAAATCCATGTACCGCACCAATGTTTTGATGGAAAAGCACCCGAACTCTGTGGTGCCGTGCCGCACCGTGCCGCACCATACCGTTACTGTTGGAAAGCGGCATAATAGTGTGTGTATGTCTGTCTGTCTCTGTATTTATGTGTGTGTGTCTCTCACCAGCGTCGTGTGCCGCCATGTTCCTCAGGATGACCCCCGCGCTACGCTGTGTGCCTCGATCGCGGTCACACAACAGTTCCAGGATCAGATCCAGAGCTCCAGCTTCTCTGAACACAGGAGCCAGGGTAGCGATAGCAGCGTATGAGCTTAGCACAGACACTGTGTGGCTGAGAGCGGAACTGCGTGGAGGACGCATCTGTCTCACAGCACGACACACCAGGGAGCGCACATCCTCCTGCAGCTCCAACAGCTCCTGGTCCTAAGGCAGGGGTCAGAGATCAGAGGTCAGGGGTCAGAGGCAGAATTCAGGGGTCTCAGGCCCAGTTTAGACGGAGACACTGCAACAGTAAAACGGTGGAGTTGGGTATTGGGTACAACAATGGCGGTGGGTACACTAACTAGCTACATGTGTTTCAAGCGCTACAGAGAGGAGAATTCTATTCCTTTGTCCAAACAAAACCAACGCAAAGCTTTTGTTTCAGATTCCATTTTCGCAGCTACTTTTGAATGCAGAATTATGTTGAATAGGAGGATCTTTGAATGACGTTGTTGTTTATAGTTTTTCCGCACTGGTCACGTGACTGGGTGGCAAAACAGCAGAGAAAGCTACCTGGATGCTAGAGAGTTGGCCAATCAAATGGCCCACTATTGTTGTGTGGTCGCTTGTACGGCCGTACAACCGTGAACAAGTGCAGTGAAAGTAGTTGTAAAACGAACTCTTTGGTTGCTCATCCACTCGCCTTCCTTTTCAACGTTTACCATAAGTAACAGCATTAAGGGGCCACCCGCTTTTAATGTGTGGACCACTTTACCAGGGACGGCAAAAAGCTGGGCTATTTTACCGCGGTGAAAAACGCAGGAGATATTTTTTCCCAATTTTTTCTTACTTATTTACTTACTTTATAGAAAACCCGGGTCAGGTTTTCTATAAAGTAAGTAAGTAAGCTTTACTTATACAGCGCCTTTCACAGACCAACACAGACCAACACAGGCCACAGAGCGCCTCACAGTAAAAACAGGTAAAAACAGACAAAATACAAGTTCAAATACAAATTCAAAATGTGCTCACAAAAATGTAAAATATAATGGCCAAGGCAACTCAGTGACAGGTTTGAAACAGCTGCAAGAAAATTATGTAAAAGCTTGCCTAAATTTTCAGCTGACCTTTGAATTAAATCAACAGATTCCATCAGCCGCAGAGAGAGCGGAAGATTGTTCCAGAGCCTAGGCGCAACAGCCAGGAAAGACCGGTCTCCCCTGGTCCGAAAGCGCGTGCGTGGTACCATCAACAGGTTCTGATCCACAGACCTCAGGGCCCGAGTGGGGGTATAAGGCTGACTCAGATCGCTGATATAAGGAGGAGCCTGACCATGCAGAGCTCTGAACGTCAGCACCAATATTTTAAAATGTATCCTGTAGGACACGGGAAACCAGTGGAGAGCTTTGAGGACAGGTTAAGAACTGTTAAGATAATCTAAACGAGAAGACACAAAGGCATAAATTATAAGATCCAAGTCGTTCTGTGACACCATTTTCTTAAATTTGATGTTTCTCAGCTGAAAAAAGCAATTTTTGGTCAGCTGTTTGCAGTGTTGAACTAGCAACATAGATTTCTAAGGCTCGGTTTAACAGACTTGCCTACATCACCCAAGTATTGTATAATCGCTGGATTAAATCATCAGGGGCAATAACTAGTGTTTCGGTCTTGTCCGTATTCAGCTGCAAAGTGTTGTCACTTAGCCACTGCTTAATTTCCACTAGGCAACGAACTAAGGAATCGAGCCTATGGAGTTCAGTTGGCTTAAAAGTGCAATAAACAAGTGCAAGAAACATCACAACAACTTTGAAAAATCTTTCCAAAAGGGAGCACATACAACACAAATAACACAGGGCCTAAGACTGAGCCTTGAGGGACTCAACACAACAGATCTGCTGACTCAGACCTGATTTGGTTTGCTGTAACACTGAAGCTCCGCCCAGATAAGTAGGAAGAGAACCACTGAAGAACTGACCCTGACAGACCTACTTCATCCCTCAGTCTTCTCAGCAGGATTTGGTGGTCAACTGTGTCAAAGGCTGAGGACAGATCCAAGAGAACAAGAACAGCGCACTTTCCAGAGTCAGCAGACATTATGAGGTCACTGGACACTTTCAGTAAGGCCGTCTCCGTAGAGTGGTGCTTGCAGAAACCAGACTGAAACGTCTCATGGATGCCGTTTTGATCAAGGAATAATGACAGCTGTTCAGAAACCACCTTCTCTAGGACTTTGGACAAGGAGGAGTTTGGAAATAGGTCTGAAGTTACTGAGGTCAGTCGGGTCTAACCCAGCCTTTTTTAGTAAAGGCTCCACAATGGTGTGTTTAAATGCATTGGGAAAACCCCCTGTAGAAAGAGAGAGGTTCACTATTTGGGTAACCCAGGGGCCATTTACATCAAACACTTTCACAAAAAGCCTACATGGGAGTATGTCAGATGAGCAAGAGGAAGGTTATATCTTGGTCATCAGTGCAAAGACATCCACGAGCGTCACAGACTGAAAAGTGGACCACAAACTGGAGACGGGCTCAGTGAGAGCAGGCGTACCACTTGGAAGGCAATGAATTTTCTCTTTTATTCTCTTAATTTTGTCAGTGAAGAATCTCAGCATGGCATTTGGCATTGCAGTCAGCTTCACACAACACATGGGCAACTGGAGCAGCAGGACATACAAGAGAATATATTATAATATATATAGTATCGAACAAAACTTTAGGAGTTCTCTTGTTCACTGTCAGCAGTTGGCGAATATAGTCAGATCTAGCATTTTCAACCATCTGATTATAAGAGGACACAAGATCTCTAAGGTAAAGTCTGTGCACCTCCAGGTCAGTGGATTTCCACAGATTCTCTGTCCTTAGACATAGTCTCTTCAGACTCAAAAGGTTTTCATTTATCCAAGAGCATGTTTTGCTCCGTAGTGATAAGTTTGATTTAAAAGGAGCCACCTGATCCAGAATCAGAACACAGTGACTACTAAGACAGACAATTGTCCACATCAAGACAGTCCATGAATACAAAAGTAAGAATAAATGTCTCCAAGCAGATTGTTGCCAATACAGAGGCGAGTCTGATCAATGTTTGTTGTCATCCCAGCTCTCATATGGGCTTAGATTTTGTTCAGTTCGGTCTCATATAATTATTTTTAGCTGATGCATTAAAGTGCCCAAATACAATGCATTTCGCCCACTAACTCTTTTAAAAGTACTTGTCACATCCAAGCCACTGTATGTGCCGCTCTGTCTTCTTCCCAACCAGCGAGTGGCGCATGCGGATCTAAACAAAGACCCTACTATTCTTTCACGTATTTGCAGTGGCCCTTGGAGAATGTTGTTGAGGAAGTGATTATAATGCTGGGGGTCATGTGTGGCGTGTTGTGAAGTTCCACTGCCCCCTACTGGCCAGGCGCTAGAACAACATTGTTTTCTGTTGACGCCTGAACGCTGTGCAGGAGCCTGGTTGTTTTTGCTAATTGCTTTGCCTCGAGTCCGCAGCATATTTGTCTAAACAGGACCTCAGAGATTTCAGAGGTCAGGGGTCTCATTATATAAGACAATACATGAGTATACAGGAATTGGAAGCTTTCCACCAAGCCCCGGAAATCCAAAATTGTGGCGCAAAATTGGGCACGAAAAGATTAGCGGAACTCGCCCATATTTAGGCATTCTCTGGTGACTGGCCCACAGGAATTTAGTCTTATTTAGTCTGCAGTACCGCAGGAATTCGGAGACATGGGTCCTTCAGCTATAAGCTAGTAATACCCTATCCAGATATTATATTAGATCCATGCTTTATAACAAGAAGAATGGGAAAAACCTCCATCCACAACCACCAGGATAGAGCAGCTCCCTCTGCTCCCATTAGCTCACCTCACCTATGCTCCTGTTTTCTCACCTCTGCTCCTGTTAGCTGCTCTTCGTTAGCTCCAAGCACACATCGCGGGCTAACGTCGCAGTATCTGGCGTCTTCTTCACACATCCACATTAAGACGCTGTTCTTTGAGGCTCCGCCCCCCGAGTCAGTGTCGCCCATGGAGATGAGACGCCAGCGAATCAGCAGCTCCGTCTGTCCACCCATCGATCGCCGAGAGCGAATCACCTCTGAGGGACACGCCCTCCAGCCTCCAAAGTTCACAACCAGCGCCATCTGCAGCAAAATATGTTTAATGAAGTATGAGGCTGTAGATCCAGGACTCTGGTTTTATTTCTGGTCTTTTTGAAAAAGAACATGGCACACACATGTTTAAATCTGGGGTCTGTAACTTTAGTTTCATTAAATATTGTGAACAAGCCCTGTGAGTCACTATTTCACTCTTTGAGTTGAGAGCTGATTGGCTCTGAACCGGAATGGGGACCAAGACCAAGACCAAGTAAATTGTTTTTGAGCCAGGAACTAGTCTATAGTTCTTGGCTTTAATAGTTATATTGGAGTCTGAAACTTATAGACCCCAGCTTTAAAGTCACGTGCCCCAGCTTTAAAGTCACGTACCCCAGCTTTAAAGTCACGTACCCCAGCTTTAAAGTCAGGTACCCCAGCTTTAAAGTCAGGTACCCCAGCTTTAACAGGGATAGGTCCAGGTTCGCAGTTGAAGATGAAAACATTGGTTTACCTGCGCGTGCGAATAGGTCTAGTCTCGGTCCCGGTCCCCGCACTGAGTCCCGGTGTAGTCCCAGTCCTATCCAGTCCGGTCCCGGTATGGTCCCAGGCTTCAGACTCGGTTCTTTTTACGTCTTTAGTTTTATTTCTGTTTAGTTTCTGTTTCCTGGGTCCTCGTGCCACGGAAGTGACGTCACTTAACTTCTTCTGTGTCATATGATGGTGGGCGTCAGAGGACAGCGCTTATGGAGGACCAAAACTGCCAAAATAATTAGTTAACATAAAAACTACGTTAAAACCCTCCATTAAAATACCCACAACCAACTATACTAAGAAAACAACCTCCCCCCCCTACACAAATATATTCCTAAAACACCCACCTATAAAGATATATCTACAAACTATGATTAAAACAGTGCTAAATCCGGCCGGAACCATAACTGCAGGTGTTCGTACCCCGGAAACTCCGTTGGGCCACCCATCTGGAGAAAATAATAGATCCATGGGTAAAAATCACACTGTCACACTTATACCATTCACCCGCTTAAACCATACATCACACACACCCGAACCCATACCAAACGAAACTAATTTAGAATTCAACACCTATATTGCACAAAGCCAGTTTGTCTCCACAGACCGGCGCCCTCCATTATCGAAACTCTCGGATTCTGGACACACTAAATTTTTATACTTAAATCTTTTTTATTGGTTTTTCTTCTTTTTGCACATACAGATTTCAAGGACAGTAAATAAAGTCAAGACAATATTTCTAACATTAGCTTCCTAGGTCTTGACCTCTAATCCATGATCAAAAACTTATTTCTACAGAAGTGGAAAGAAGAACAGCCCCCCTCCCGCCCCACCCCTGCCGGGAGAAAAAAACAAATAATAATAATAATTAAAAGCCGCAAGCGGCGATGAAAGGCCTCGCCCCTCTTGCGACTAACTTTTATGCGATGATTGCATAACTTCAATCCGTCCAGATGGAGAAATGACATGGTAGAAGTCTGTGCGATGAAAATCCAGGGACTAGTACAAAGCCAAAAATGAGACACATTGAACTGCCTGTAGGTGGCGCTGTTGCACTCACAGTTGTGTGTTGTATATCGTTGTGTTCAGGGTCATACGCTGTATTTCTGAATTCATTGTTAGCCTCATCGGACAAACATTTTGCCCTAAAAAGCTCATTTATTCACTTTCCGGCGCCCCCAGTGGTCAGGTGTGGGACGTACAACTTTTGCGTAATGTAATGTTTTGCTCGTCTTGGTCCAGAGAATACACTCAGCGATTTTCGGGCCGATCCGAGCACTAGTGCCCTATTACTTTCCGACAGGTGGCGCTAAAGAGCTCAAATTTGGCAAATGATTTTAGTGTCATTGCGTTCAGTCCCTAACCTAATATTACTGCTGTGAGTACTCCGCTCTGTAGGATCTGAGCTTGTGGCCCTCAGGGCTCAGCGAAAATGGCCAAAACGAAGGCCTTATTCGCCATGGCGGAGGGAAGAAAACGGTGAAGATTTCTAACTTTTTGTTGATGGATTATATAACTTCAATCCGTCCAGATTAGGAAATGAGTGGTAGAAGTCTGTGTGATGGAAAACCAGGGGACTAGTTCGAATTTATAAAATGAAAAGTCAAATTAGTGGCGAAACTTTGGCCCATCATGGCCGACTTCCTGTTGGTCCCAGACATGTGCTTAGACCGGCTTTTATGCTCGTCTCATAGAGATCTATCACTCATCCGAATTTCGTGTACCTACTACCAAAATATGCAATCTGCTCCAATAGAAATTGGCAATTTTGAAATTTCAAGGGGGCGCTATTGATTCGCCTTTTGTCGGGACATCTCGAACGTCCGTTTTATCAAATTTTTCGCCGGACCGGTCGTTTTAGACCCCCCATGTTGCAGACTTTGTGCATGTCTTCAGGGTCAAAAATCAAATTGTTTCGGCGGAAAAAGAATAATATGAAACACCGAATAACAATTTTCATTAAAGCCGCAAGCGGCGAAGAAAGGCCTCGCCCTCTTGCGACCGCCTCCCGGGCGCCGGTCCCACAAGCGTCACGCCGACCGAATGGCAGCCGATCTGATCAGGATTACGTACATAAAAGCTCATTTATATGATAAAGTGCGTCCTAGTGGTCACCTCCGGGACATGCACCTCTACGTAGAGTAGTATTTTGCTCGTGCAGATGGTAAAGATTTGATTTTGCAAACTTTGGTGATAGATCTGGAAAAGTTTAGGTCAGAAAGCCTTCCATAGGTGGCGCTGTAGAGTCATATTAGGTGTGTGTTTTCACACCATTACTCTCAGGCCATTACCAACTGTTAGCGATGTGAGTTTCAGCTCCTGTAGGTCTGAGCTGTGGTCAGGAGAGCATCAAACATGGAGAAATTCCCACTACCTCGCATGAAAACGATAACAAAATTCTAACTTTTATGCGATGATTGCATAACTTCAATCTGTCCCAGATGGATAAATGACATGGTAGACGTCTGTGCGATGAAAATCCAGGGACTAGTACGAAGCAAAAAATGCAATCACATTGAATGCCTGTAGGTGGCGCTGTTGCACTCACAGTTGTGTGTTGCATATCGTTGTGTTCAGGGTCATACGTTGTATTCCTGAATTCATTTTTAGCCTCATCGGAAAAACATTTTGCCCTAAAAAGCTCATTTTTCACTTTTCCGGCGCCCCAGTGGTCAGGTGATGGGACTTACAACTTTTTGCGTAATGTAATGTTTTGCTCGCCTAGTCCAGAGAATACACTCGATTTTCGGGCGATCCGAGCACTAGTTATAAAAGGCCCTATTACTTTCTGACAGGTGGCGCTAAAGAGCTCATATTGGGCGAATGATTTTAGTGTACCATTGCGTTCAGGCCATAACCTAATATTACTGATGGTGAGTCTCAGCTCTGTAGGTCTGAGCCTGTGGCCCTCAGGGCTCAGCGAAAATGGCAAAACGAAGGCCTTATTCGCCATGGCGAGGGACGAAAACGGTGAAGATTTTCTAACTTTTTTTCGATGATTATATAACTTCAATCCATCCAGAGCGGGAAATGACGTGGTAGAACCTTTCTGTGTGATGAAAAACCAGGGACTAGGTTCGAATTTGTAAATGAAAAGTCAAATTAGTGGCGAAACTTCGGCCCTCATGGCCGATCTTCCTGTCGGTCCAGCTAATGTGCTTAGGGACGGCTTTTATGCTCGTCTCATAAAGATCTATCACTCATCCGAATTTCGTGAAAAAAAAGAATAATATGAAACCGGTGAATAACAATAGGCCTCCCCAATACTTCGTATTGGCTCGGCCTAATTAAAGCCGCAAGCGGCGATGAAAGGCCTCGCCCCTCTTGCGACCGCCTCCTGGGCGCCAGTCCCACAAGCGTCACGCAGACGAATTGGCAGCCCGATCTGACCAGGATTACATATATAAAAGCTCATTTATATGATAAAGTGCGTCCCTAGTGGTCACCTCCGGGACATGCACCCTCTACGTAGAGTAGTATTTTGCTCGTACAGATGTAAAGATTTGATTTTGCAACTTTGGTGAAGATCGGAAAAGTTTAGGTCAGAAGCCTTACATAGGTGGCGCTGTAGAGTCATATTAGGTGTGTGTTTTCACACCATTACTCTCAGGCCATTACCAACTGTTAGTGATGTGAGTTTCAGCTCTGTAGGTCTGAGCCTGTGGTCAGGAGAGCATCAAACATGGAGAAATTCCCCACTACCTTGCATGAAAACGATAACAAAATTCTAACTTTTATGCGATGATTACATAACTTCAATCCGTCCAGATATAGAAATGACATGGTAGAAGTCTGTGCGATGAAAATCCAGGGACTAGTACGAAGCCAAAAATGCAACACATTGAACTGCCTGTAGGTGGCGCTGTTGCACTCACAGTTGTGTGTTGCATATCGTTGTGTTCAGGGTCATACGTTGTATTTCTGAATTCATTTTTAGCCTCATCGGACAAACATTTTGCCCTAAAAAGCTCATTTATTCACTTTCCAGCGCCCCCAGTGGTCAGGTGTAGGACTTACAACTTTTGCGTAATGTAATGTTTTGCTCGTCTCGGTCCAGAGAATACACTCAGCGATTTTCGGGCCGATCCGAGCACTAGTGCCCTATTACTTTCCGACAGGTGGCGCTAAAGAGCTCAAATTGGGCGAATGATTTTAGTGTCATTGCGTTCAGGCCATAACCTAATATTACTGATGTGAGTCTCAGCTCTGTAGGTCTGAGCCTGTGGCCCTCAGGGCTCAGCGAAAATGGCCAAAACGAAGGCCTTATTTGCCATGGCGAGGGACGAAAACGGTGAAGATTTTCTAACTTTTTTTCGATGATTATATAACTTCAATCCGTCCAGAGCGGGAAATGACGTGGTAGAACTCTGTGTGATGAAAAACCAGGGACTAGTTCGAATTTATAAATGAAAAGTCAAATTAGTGGCGAAACTTCGGCCCCTCATGGCCGACTTCCTGTCGGTCCCAGACATGTGCTTAGAACGGCTTTTATGCTCGTCTCATAGAGATCTATCACTCATCCGAATTTCGTGTACCTACTCCAATATTTGAAAAAAAATCCCCAGAGGGTCAAAAAAAATGAAATTTCTAGGGGGCGTTATAGAGTCGGCGAGCGTCGGACAATCTGGAAACGTTCATTTTATTAAATTTTTCGCCGGACCGGTCGTTTTAGACCCCCCATGTGCAGACTTTCGTGCATGTCTTCAGGGTCAAAAATCGAATTGAAGATGCGGAAAAAAAAGAATAATATGAAACCGGTGAATAACAATAGAGATATCTCACGTGACGTCACGATGCCTCGAACTCGCGGGGCATCCGCCATACTGGAGGACAAGCAAACGCTGTATGATTGTTGCGTGCACCCGGGACCGCATACACATGTTCTAAATGTTTGCCGTTTTTGGCTGCAGCAAAAGGAGAGACAGGGAAAATAAGTTGTGTTACCGACTGCCAGCCGTCCTTACTTCACACGGCTCAAAAACAGAAGAAATCTCAAAGAAACGAGAGAGAAATGGCACAACCATAAGCAACAACAAAAAACTAATAGCCCCCAGAGCGCCCGAATATGCTCGGATCATTTCATTTCTGCTAAGTGAAATCAATTTGATGGCGGATTTAGTGTTATTCCGAAACAAACAGAAGTTTAAGGATAAAACATATCTGTCTGACTGCAACGTGGGGTTGCTCCATAGACTGTAGCTTAGCTTGTAGCATAGCTGTTATATATTTGGTCTCACACAGGACCTCACCCGGTTCACAGGGTATCTGACTTACCGAAGGCCAGCAGACATGTGAACGACTGAGCCGTGCTCGAGGGTGCCCCGTACTAGTATTTATTAATAAAATATACGGCTCCTCACAGTAGACGCAGAAAGCTCCATTGATTTGAATGTAATCTCATTATTTCCACTGCAGTGTAGCCACACATAGATCCATGGTGTAACAATAAACACATTAAATGTTAATCGGAGAATACATTATACATATACATTCTTAATACACGTGCACAGAGGTTTTTAGAATTTTCTGTTCACGTTTTTATGAAAAAACACTGTTTTAATGCGACAATATGCGACCGCGGTAAACCTGGATGTAACGATAAACATTAATAATACATTTTAGGATGCATTTTCAGAGGATCTGATTCATGACTTTAGGTTGAGTATATATTTGGGTCACTAACTGCTGAAGTTTCGAATTCTCTGTTCAGTTTTCATGTAGTTCGAGAGAGTTCTAGTTTTGAACGTCCAGTTATAGATAGCTAGCAGGGCTATTACTCGCCGAGGTTGTCCTCCAGTATGGCTGCCGTGGCTGCTAGTCACGTGACCGTAGGATCCCTCTATAGGCCTCCCCAATACTTCGTATTGGCTCGGCCTAATTAAAGCCGCAAGCGGCGATGAAAGGCCTCGCCCCTCTCGCAACCGCCTCCTGGGCGCCGGTCCCACAAGCGTCACGCCGACGAATTGGCAGCCCGATTTGACCAGGATTACGTATATAAAAGCTCATTTATATGATAAAGTGCGTCCCTAGTGGTCACCTCCGGGACATGCACCCTCTACGTAGAGTAGTATTTTGCTCGTGCAGATGTAAAGATTTGATTTTGCAACTTTGGTGAAGATCGGAAAAGTTTAGGTCAGAAGCCTTCCATAGGTGGCGCTGTAGAGTCATATTAGGTGTGTGTTTTCACACCATTACTCTCAGGCCATTACCAACTGTTAGCGATGTGAGTTTCAGCTCTGTAGGTCTGAGCCTGTGGTCAGGAGAGCATCAAACATGGAGAAATTCCCCGCTACCTCGCATGAAAACGATAACAAAATTCTAACTTTTATGCGATGATTGCATAACTTCAATCCGTCCAGATGGAGAAATGACATGGTAGAAGTCTGTGCGATGAAAATCCAGGGACTAGTACGAAGCCAAAAATGAGACACATTGAACTGCCTGTAGGTGGCGCTGTTGCACTCACAGTTGTGTATTGTATATTGTTGTGTTCAGGGTCATACGCTGTATTACTGAATTCATTTTTAGCCTCATCGGACAAACATTTTGCCCTAAAAAAACTCATTTATTCACTTTCCGACGCCCCCGGTGGTCAGGTGTGGGACGTACAACTTTTGCGTAATGTAATGTTTTGCTTGTCTCGGTCCAGAGAATACACTCAGCGATTTTCGGGCCGATCCGAGCACTAGTGCCCTATTACTTTCCGACAGGTGGCGCTAAAGAGCTCAAATTGGGCGAATGATTTTAGTGTCATTGCGTTCAGGCCATAACCTAATATTACTGATGTGAGTCTCAGCTCTGTAGGTCTGAGCCTGTGGCCCTCAGGGCTCAGCGAAAATGGCCAAAACGAAGGCCTTATTCGCCATGGCAAGGGACGAAAACGGTGCAGATTTTCTAACTTTTTTTCGATGATTATATAACTTCAATCCGTCCAGAGCGGGAAATGACGTGGTAGAACTCTGTGTGATGAAAAACCAGGGACTAGTTCGAATTTATAAATGAAAAGTCAAATTAGTGGCGAAACTTTGGCCCATCATGGCCGACTTCCTGTTGGTCCCAGACATGTGCTTAGACCAGCTTTTATCTAGGGGGCGTTATAGAGTCGGCGAGCGTCGGACAATCTGGAAACGTTCATTTTATCAAATTTTTCGCCGAACCGGTCGTTTTAGACCCCCCATGTGCAGACTTTCGTGCATGTCTTCAGGGTCAAAAATCGAATTGAAGTTGCGGAAAATAAATAAGAAATAATAATAATAATATGAAACCGGTGAATAACAATAGGCCTCCCCAATACTTCGTATTGGCTCGGCCTAATTAAAGCCGCAAGCGGCAATGAAAGGCCTCGCCCCTCTTGCGACCGCCTCCTGGGCGCCAGTCCCACAAGCGTCACGCAGACGAATTGGCAGCCCGATCTGACCAGGATTACATATATAAAAGCTCATTTATATGATAAAGTGCGTCCCTAGTGGTCACCTCCGGGACATGCACCCTCTACGTAGAGTAGTATTTTGCTCGTGCAGATGTAAAGATTTGATTTTGCAACTTTGGTGAAGATTGGAAAAGTTTAGGTCAGAAGCCTTACATAGGTGGCGCTGTAGAGTCATATTAGGTGTGTGTTTTCACACCATTACTCTCAGGCCATTACCAACTGTTAGTGATGTGAGTTTCAGCTCTGTAGGTCTGAGCCTGTGGTCAGGAGAGCATCAAACATGGAGAAATTCCCCACTACCTCGCATGAAAACGATAACAAAATTCTAACTTTTATGCGATGATTGCATAACTTCAATCTGTCCAGATGGATAAATGACATGGTAGAAGTCTGTGCGATGAAAATCCAGGGACTAGTACGAAGCAAAAAATGCAACACATTGAACTGCCTGTAGGTGGCGCTGTTGCACTCACAGTTGTGTGTTGCATATCGTTGTGTTCAGGGTCATACGTTGTATTCCTGAATTCATTTTTAGCCTCATCGGACAAACATTTTGCCCTAAAAAGCTCATTTATTCACTTTCCAGCGCCCCCAGTGGTCAGGTGTAGGACTTACAACTTTTGCGTAATGTAATGTTTTGCTCGTGTCGGTCCAGAGAATACACTCAGCGATTTTCGGGCCGATCCGAGCACTAGTGCCCTATTACTTTCCGACAGGTGGCGCTAAAGAGCTCAAATTGGGCGAATGATTTTAGTGTCATTGCGTTCAGGCCATAACCTAATATTACTGATGTGAGTCTCAGCTCTGTAGGTCTGAGCCTGTGGCCCTCAGGGCTCAGCGAAAATGGCCAAAACGAAGGCCTTATTCGCCATGGCGAGGGACGAAAACGGTGCAGATTTTCTAACTTTTTTTCGATGATTATATAACTTCAATCCGTCCAGAGCGGGAAATGACGTGGTAGAACTCTGTGTGATGAAAAACCAGGGACTAGTTCGAATTTATAAATGAAAAGTCAAATTAGTGGCGAAACTTCGGCCCCTCATGGCCGACTTCCTGTCGGTCCCAGACATGTGCTTAGAACGGCTTTTATGCTCGTCTCATAGAGATCTATCACTCATCCGAATTTCGTGTACCTACTCCAAAATATGAAAAAAAATCCCCAGAGGGTCAAAAAAAATGAAATTTCTAGGGGGCGTTATAGAGTCGGCGAGCGTCGGACAATCTGGAAACGTTCATTTTATCAAATTTTTCGCCGGACCGGTCGTTTTAGACCCCCCATGTGCAGACTTTCGTGCATGTCTTCAGGGTCAAAAATCGAATTGAAGATGCGGAAAAAAAAGAATAATATGAAACCGTTCGAATTGAAGATGCGGAAAAAAAAGAATAATATGAAACCGGTGAATAACAATAGGCCTCCCCAATACTTCGTATTGGCTCGGCCTAATAATAAAAAACAAAACGAAACACTGCAAGAATGACAATGATAGATCTGACTACTAATAAAAATACTAATAATGACAAGGAAATAACAAGAAAAGAATAACCTATTTAAAGTAATTTACACAGAAGGGGGAGTTAATACAAAATTAAAATACAAAAGGGATAAATAATACGTTTTTAATAGATAATTTAAAACCAACAATTGTCTGCAATCTATTTCAAATCAGTGTGCTAAAATATGTGTACAGTGCAATGTGAAGTTTAAAAGGTAAATGAATAAGGTGCATTCGTGATATTTACATAAGTGAAGAACTGCTGTTCTTTCCAGTGAATATTAATCTGACTACACCATTCATTGTAAGCACTTAAGAGTGTTATATATATATTTTGTCACATGATGGCGTAGTGGAGCATGAATCACCTCGAGCCTTCGAACCATGTGCCGAATAGGCTGCATCCGTCAATGCTTCATGGGGCTGCTCTAGTCACAGCCTACCTGGGGTTTACCCATAGACTGTATAGTTATTATTATAGATCCATGGGTTTACCTACAGGTTTGTAAATGTGCCCTTTAGAGTGCTGCTCCATGATTGGATGCGCCTGCACCTAGTTTGGCCTGAAATCTCCCGCATGCCACCAACAGGATAACACTTTTTCAGGAAAGTAAACCTCCAGAGGTCCTTTCCATGTGTTTGCAGAGACTGCATAAGGACCGTTGGAAAAGCGTTACCCATTGATTTTTAAACTTCAGATTCAGATTCAGATTCATTTATTTGCCATTTGCAGTAAAACCACATTGGAAAAACTGTGCAAGACTACCCCGGTGTGCGCCAGACAGAGAAGGCGACACACACCAGAGCTCTTGCCACGGCGCCATCTTTCCGGCGCCATGCGACAAACAGTAGAATAAACAGCAGAGAGCAATAACATTCAGGTTACAACAGACAGTTGGATAGAAAACATTGTGCTTTGTATAAACCACGGATTTTTTTCTCGGGATGAGCACCTCCGGCTGCCGGTCCAATGTGGCTGTCAGAGGGGGGCGGGGTCAGGGAGGGGGTGAGTCGTAAACACATTGAGGAGTGGAGGGGAGGGAGAGATCAGAGGGAGGCGGGGGGAGCGGGATCCAAGCTGGAACTTGGACCAGTGGGGTCTGGGGTTCGGGCCCCACCACGTGAAATCTCAAGTTATAGACCCCACCAGGAGTTGAAAACAAGTGCACATTGAACCCACACTGTTACACACACACACACACACACCTTTGGACGTCCGTCTCTGGTCTGAAGTTTGTTGACACAAACTGAACAAACATGTCGCACAACAGTGATCAAAGTAACACAACAACAGAATTCTCAGTAAACGCAAGTTACACAAACTGGAACTGTGTGATGACACAGCCCCAAAGAGGCATAAAATGACTCCTCAGGCTGAGGGCACACAACTCCAATAGAACTCTATATTTTAAAACCACGTCTGTTCTGGCTCTAAAACAGTTGCTTCTGTCGCTAGTTTCACATCATGAGGATTAGAGCTGACTCTCAGACACATGAGGATTAGAGCTGACTCACAGACACATGAGGATTAGAGCTGACTCTCAGACACATGAAGATTAGAACTGACTCTCAAAGACACATGAGGATTAGAGCTGACTCTCAGACACATGAAGATTAGAACTGACTCTCAAAGACACATGAGGATTAGAGCTGACTCTCAGACACATGAGGATTAGAGCTGACTCACAGGCACATGAGGATTAGAGCTGACTCTCAAAGACACATGAGGATTAGAGATGACTCTTACAGACACATGAGGATTAGAGCTGACTCACAGACACATGAGGATTAGAGCTGACTCTCAGACACATGAGGATTAGAGCTGACTCACAGGCACATGAGGATTAGAGCTGACTCTCAAAGACACATGAGGATTAGAGCTGACTCTCACAGACACATGAGGATTATAGCTGACTCTCAAAGACACATGAGGATTAGAGCTGACTCTCACAGACACATGAGGATTATAGCTGACTCACAGACACATGAGGATTAGAGCTGACTCTCACAGACACATAAGGATTAGAGCTGACTCAGACACATGAGGATTAGAGCTGACTCTCAAAGACACATGAGGATTAGCACTGACTCTCAAAGACACATGAGGATTAGAGCTGACTCACAGGCACATGAGGATTAGAGCTGACTCTCAAAGACACATGAGGATTAGAGCTGACTCTCACAGACACATGAGGATTAGAGCTGACTCACAGACACATGAGGATTAGAGCTGACTCTCAGACACATGAGGATTAGAGCTGACTCACAGGCACATGAGGATTAGAGCTGACTCTCAAAGACACATGAGGATTAGAGCTGACTCTCACAGACACATGAGGATTATAGCTGACTCACAGACACATGAGGATTAGAGCTGACTCTCACAGACACATAAGGATTAGAGCTGACTCACAGACACATTAGGATTAGAGCTGACTCTCAAAGACACATGAGGATTAGCGCTGACTCTCAAAGACACATGAGGATTAGCGCTGACTCTCAAAGACACATGAGGATTAGAGCTGACTCACAGACACATGAGGATTAGAGCTGACTCACAGACATATGAGGATTAGAGCTGACTCACAGACACATGAGGATTAGAGCTGACTCTCACAGACACATGAGGATTATAGCTGACTCACAGACACATGAGGATTAGAGCTGACTCTCACAGACACATAAGGATAAGAGCTGACTCACAGACACATGAGGATTAGAGCTGACTCTCAAAGACACATGAGGATTAGCGCTGACTCTCAAAGACACATGAGGATTAGAGCTGACTCACAGACACATGAGGATTAGAGCTGACTCACAGACATATGAGGATTAGAGCTGACTCTCACGGGCACATGAGGATTAGAGCTGACTCACAGACACATGAGGATTAGAGCTGACTCTCACGGGCAGATGAGGATTAGAGCTGACTCTCACAGACACATGAGGATTAGAGCTGACTCGCAGACACATGAGGATTAGAGCTGACTCTCAAAGACACATGAGGATTAGAGCTGACTCACAGACAGATGAGGATTAGAGCTGACTCACAGACAGATGAGGATTAGAGCTGACTCTCACGGGCACATGAGGATTAGAGCCGACTCACAGACACATGAGGATTAGATCTGACTCTCACGGGCACATGAGGATTAGAGCTGACTCTCACAGACACATGAGGATTAGAGCTGACTCACGGACACATGAGGATTAGCGCTGACTCTCAAAGACACATGAGGATTAGAGCTGACTCTCACAGACACATGAGGATTAGAGCTGACTCTCACAGGCACATGAGGATTAGAGCTGACTCTCAAAGACACATGAGGATTAGATCTGACTCACAAACACATGAGGATTAGAGCTGACTCACAGACACATGAGGATTAGAGCTGACTCTCAAAGACACATGAGGATTAGATCTGACTCACAGACACATGAGGATTAGAGCTGACTCACAGACACATGAGGATTAGAGCTGACTCTCAAAGCTCCATGGTTGGGAATATGGAGCCATATTTGTGGGTAGCAACAGCTACACAGTAAAATGACCCCAAAAAAACTCTATCAGAGTACCAGATGAAATAGACTCTACCCACCTATAGTAAAAAAAACAAAGTAAAATTAAGAAGAGTCAATTAGTGCACCCCCTATTTCACAGAATGCACCACTGTATTATACAGAATGTGTCATTTGAAAACGTATCAGTCTTTCGCTGTGCATGTGTTTGCTTTAACCAAGTATAACAAAAGAGCCAATCAGGAGCAGTGCAATTCGCTGCTGAAGCAGATTTCAGGGACTGAAGACCAATCATTTTCCAATGATCACTGCATCATTGTTAGAATGACGAACTTAGATTCAACCAAAATCACTTATAAAGTGTTATAAGAGATCCTAAAGGTCTCAAAAAGGGCTCAAAAACTGGATTCACAAAGACAATATCGAGGAGCCAAACTTCACCATGAGCACTTCCCTGTGCTTCAATGAGGTGGAGTTCTGCAGAGGTCATAGGTCACACTGTTGTGTTAAACTTTAAACTAGTCCTGTGTCTCAGTTTACAGTGTTGGCAGAGCTGGATGACACTGATGTTTGGACACATCTGGGTTTGGAGATATCAGTATTTGCTCTGAAATCAATGTGACCCTCTCCTCTTTCTCCCTCTCTGTTCCTCCCTCGCAGCTCTCAGCTCCTCCCTCACCTTTCTCCCCCTTCTCTATAAAGTCTCACCCCCCTCAGTTCAGACACTTTTTGTCAAGATGAAAAATCACCTGATTCTACTGCTGCTCCTGCTGCCGCTGTGCTCAGGTACACACAGTTCTTATACATGCAGTACTTCTATACATAGTACTTAAGCATGCAGTACTTTTGTTCTAGTACTTGAACATGCAGTGCTTATGTACACAAAGTACTGTAATATGTGGTACTTACTGTATATGCTCAGTTATACTCTGACATATGCAGTAAAAGTATTTATACTTATACCATCAGGGCAGAACTACATCGAATGTTATGGAGAAGATTTTCTCCTTGTGAACAACATGATCCTGAAATGTTCAGGTCCTGAACCCCAGGCCTGTTACTCCAGAGGTACTGCTACTACTGCGGCTATTGCTACCACTACTTCTGCTGCTACTGCTACTGATACTAAAACTACTGCTACTACTAATACTGAGGCTACTCTGCTACTACTACTGCAGCTACGGCTACTGCTGGAACTACTGCTGCTGCTGCTGCTGCTACTGCTACTTCTACTACTACTACTACCACTGAGGCTACTGCTACTGCGATTGTCCTAGCCTTTTTTATCCCATATATCGAGTGGTTAAAGAGCTGTGCCTCATGGTAAACTCGAGCTCAGTGGTGAGCAAACCCCGGCCCGTGGGTCAGATCTGGCCCTTTAGACACTTCTATCAGGCCCCTGAGCCCTCCTCAGTTTATATAGATTTAGTTTAAAGACGATAAAAAAAACCTCTGTGCCAGTGTGCCACTATATTTAATATTCAAACTGTGTAGGTAGGTTTGCCTCCCACAGCATTCTCAGACCCTAGAGTGGACCCTAGAGTGGACCCTAGAGTGGACCCATACAGTGGACCCATACAGTGGACCCTACTTTGTTCTCACATCTCCAGATGATTTAGTATAGCTGCTCTTCTACCAGAGGAGGCGATCATTAATGTGAAGACTCCCTCCTCCTTTTTCACAATACTGCTACTGCTGCTGCTTCTGCTGCTACTACTACTGCAACTACAGCTGCTACTGCTACTACTATTATTACTACTACACAAAGTTTGTATGTGGTCTACAGGATCAGGGGAGAAAGGCTGCACCGTGCTGAAGAACTGTGATCGACCAGAATGGACCTGCTGTCATAGCAATCTGTGTAACGCCTAACCAATCACAGGAGTGCGTTTCAACTGAGCGTTCATAGTTGATCAGAATCACAATCATCAGAATCCGAATAATTTTTATTGCCATGTAAGTAACAGGAAGTCACAGAATAGGAAATTGGTTCATGCAATTAAAGATTTCCTCCTGTACATTGTGATCGTTTTATTTCATATTAAAGCTCCAGCTTGGAACATAACCCGCTAGCTCAATGCTATCCCACATGCTCAATGCTAACCTGCTAGCTCATTGAAACCCAATACAGGAGTGGTGAAGTTTGGCCATGAGTTTGGCTCCTCTAAATGATTTTTATTGACTTCCATGTAAAAGTAAACTTCTCTAGCTCAGTAATGTTTGCGTCACACTCACTATTTTGGGCTTAAGGGGACACTGGGATAAAGGTTGGAATGATGTCACTGTGAGTTTTTATATATTTATATATAAAATATATATATATATATATATATATATATATATATATATATATATATATATATATAAAACTATATATATATATATATATATATATATGGTGGTTTGTTAAGCTAGGTGGCAAGTGGTTAACACACTTAAATCCTGGCTGGAACAGGGCATTTCATAAAAAATGTGTACTAGATACAATCGTCCAGTTGTATTACAGCAACTACGGCTCTTTTTTTTTCTCGTTCTTATATAACATTACAGTCACATAACGGACAGGAGTAGGATGAAGACCAAGTCTTTTTTAAACCCCTACCCCAATCTTATGACAGTAAGACAACCAACATAGATGGTTTCATGTCAAAATAGTATTGTATACAAATACAATACTATTTCTCTCTTCATTTAACATAGGATTTGATCATTTTTTGTTTACATTTAAACTTAGATTGTAATATATTTGAACATGAAATGGACATTTGTTTGAGTGTTGTTCTTGCAAAAGGCATTTTAAAATCCAGATTCCTTCTGCTGATTTCATTGTTTACTGAGAAGAACATTTGAAAGCCACTGGGCAATAAATAATGGTGTGCTCTGAACAAAATTAATGTCTGTAATACAATTAAATCTTTCATTTTAAACAGTCCTGACTTAAAAAATAGTTCAGTTGTATGTTCTCTTGGTGCAGTTTTGTGTATTATTCGTAAAGCTCTTGACATAAGTCCAAGTGGCATTAAAGCACAGCTTAAAAGTATATGACACATATACCTACAAGGACCTTAACTTAATTTAGATTTCCATCCATCCATCCATTTTCTTCCGCTTTATCCGTTGCCGGGTAATTTAGATTTATTGAATATTATTATTATATTATTATTGTCATTTTATAACATGGCGGCTTGTTACCATGGATGTCGGACATGCGCAGAGCCGCCCCAGTCCGCGCGGGGCGCTGTGGGGTGGCGGGAAATTCTCTGAAGGAAGTGAGACGCCATTTTGTTTTGTCGGTGCAGCTCTTTCACAGAAGTGTTTTCGGAGCCGCGTGTAGAGCGAGAGCTGAGCCACACCATCTCTACAACAACAACGCAACAACAATAACAACAACAACACAACTTCACTACCAAACCACCCCGGAGCCATGTACCGCGGCCGGGGACAGAGAGGCTTCCCCAGACCCACACACGGACCACGGCCTCCATACGGCGCTGGCTACCCTCCTACAGACACCCGGGGGGGCCCTGCGGACTCCCGGGGACCTCCACCGGACTCCCGCGGGCACTATGGCCAGCCCAGGAGCTCCACTGCCCCACGAGAGGTGAGGTCTCTTTGCTGTCTGCCTCAGCATCTTAGGGCTCCTTTCCGGACTGAGATCCAGCTGCATCTGGGACATTACGTGAGGACTCTATCTGAGGACGGCATGTTAGGACAGTGTTATCTCGTTTTGGTGAATGCCATATCTGAAGGCCGTGAGTAAAATGACAAAAGACATAAACAAGGAAAGTTTGATGTCATTAAAGGTAAGATTTGTGAATCTAACCACATTATGAAACATTTTTCATAGGGTTCCTGTTATTTCCACACGTTCCCGTTCTTCCGGTGAAAAGGCTCTCTAAACAACACGCTGACCATTCCCTCTGTTGCCCCGCGTCTACCTTGCATTTAGTCCCGAGCTGATATATCAGAGCTGTGGTGTAAATATGTAACACGCTTGAAAAGTGTTTAGACAGAAGGAGCCGGCGTGGAGCTAAACACAGCTGCAGTTTTAAAGTTCCAGACCTCAGCTTTATTATAGGTTCTTGTCCTGGCACTATGTGGCTTCATGATGAAATGCAACCTTACGTTTTGCAGCGCTCGCTTTCTCCACGATCTGGTCTGGTCATCACCGTGGGCAACGAAAGGGCCAATCACAGCACAGACAGGTGAGTTTCTTTCTGTCCTTTCTGAATTTCCCAGTCAAATGTTTATGCGAATGGGGTTTAGAGCAGCTCGACAGCATCCCATATGGATGTTATTTTTGGCTCTGATGAACAATACTGATCATTTTCAATGTGGTTCAGGACCAAGAGCAGAGGACGCAGTAAGTCACGGGGGCGCAGCCAATCACGGACCCCCGAGAGAAGTAAGAGGCGGAGCAAGGGCCGTGTCCAGTCTCGGTCCCTGTCCAGATCCCGATCCCAATCCAGATCTAGGTCTCAATCAAGGTGAGTGAGAGGCTGTGGATACCACTGGTCTACAAATGGGGATGGCAGCAGCAACGCTTTGGTGCTCCCTGCTGGTGTGTGTGCATGCTGCCAGCCAACTCTTGTTTCCCAGTTCCCAGTTGTTCTAAGTGTGTTTGAAAAAATGTGTGGCCAAAAAGTAATTTTGTTAACGTCGTTAATAAGGGATTTAACTGATGTATTTTAGTACACCACTAACTATACCAATTTACCAACGCTCAGTGACGTGAGGCAGGAGAAGCCTGGCCTCACCTTCGATCATGGAAAGAAAATATAAGTTCCATTTATATTTTACTTGCCCAATGTCAAAAGTCACTTGCCCAAATATTTCTCAATACAATGAGTTAACAAGAGTTTGGCAAAAAAGTGGCACTAAAAGCCACCTCCATCATGAACAACACCTCCCACCCACTGCACAGGACTGTACAGGAGCTGAGGATCTCCTTCAGTGGCAGGGCCTTTATCCCCACCGCTGTCAGACTGTACAATAAGTCCCTTTAAGTCACTGTATAAGACTGAAAGAACCTGCACTACTATTGACACTCTGTTAATTGACACTTGACACTTTTGTTGTACATAATATATCCTGCATTTAACATGTTTGCACATTTCTTTCTTTTTGCACAATCTTTAGTGTTCTATCCATGCCGATGTGACATGTAAATTTCTCCTTTGTGAGATAAATAAAATCTTATCTTATCTTAAATGTTTGGAAAAATATGTAAAAACACCACTCTCTGCCCAAATAGTCAAATAATGACTCCCAGGGCTCCTAAGTATGCAAAATATAAATCAAGACGCCCGTTGTGGTGTGTTCTATTGGATTTGTTCACAACATTTTACTTTGGCGCACAACCAACATGCAATGTTAAAAGGCCCATATCACGGTTTTTGACTTTTCTCTGCTTTAAACATGATTACAATGCTATTTGGCCTTCATACACAAGCCCACAGTAGTTTATTCATTGATTCTGTCAATCTTTTGTAAGAGATCTTTTTGATCTAAGATCTTTTTGTATCTGTCTCCTTCCCCAGCGTGAGGCACAGAAACGCTCGGGTCCACTTCAGTGACGAAAACCACACTCATGACGCGCATGACCCCGTTTGCTTTGTATTTAAAATAGTTGTTAAATACTTTTGTCAAAACGGGGTAAACAATACACAATTAGTATGCTGTTTTTTGTCAACAATAATAAAAACAAAAATAAATTAAAAGCCGGCGGGAGGTGATTGACGGATCAAAACAGCGAATCAGAGCGCACAGGCTCCGGCTCCCGAGTCCAGCGTCTGTGGTCTGGTCTCGCGGACACCACATAGAGCTGCTGTTTTTATGCTTTTGTCAGAAACTAAAAGTGTTAGGATCACGTCAACTTGAATAAAGTGTGTTATGGGTGTAAATATGTGACGCACTATTTGGCCCTAAGAGGAAGAAAGCGGCTCGACTTTTTTCATCTGTTCATCTCATGGATCTATTATAATACCGGTTCATCTGCGACACTTCACTGAGACTGTTCCAGAACTACAGGGACAATGGAACTGGACTTACTCAAAGGCTGATCTGGAAACACGTTATTCCCACGGTAAAAGACGTAACTCGGACCCCCTCGATCTGTAAGTAGTGACGCTAACTCGCTGTATACTTCTGTAAACTAAATAACTAGGGTCTGATTGTGCATCGAGGACATAGGGCTCGATGTGACGGATTGTCATTGTTGGAAGAAGTTTATTCTTATGTATGAAATTACTAAGTACAGGTGATAAACGACAAAAGCGTGATGCTACGTCAGCGTGCGGGCGGGGGGAGGCGGGCTCACAGGCAGAGGAGCAGACTCTTCTCTGGATCAGCTCGTTTGAGTCGAGGTGACGTCACCTCTATACAAGAGATGGCTCTAATCTCACAAGCTTTGATTGTTGTGTGGTGTATCATACACATTAATATCACACATGTGTATAGGATTGAGTGTGAAACATGAAGAAAAGCGTGATATAGGACCTTTAAATGCATGGGTAAATTTTAGGTACCCGAGCTTTGATTTTGTGAGTTTGGTTTCTCTTTGGGGGGACACAAGATGGAGACCCGCACTTATAACTCTGCCTTTCGGTGCGTGTGGTTTGCGACATTGAAAGTTTGCAGTTAAAACGCGTGTTTCTAGATCTAGAATTATTTTTCTAAATTATTTTGTTTTATGTAGTTGTTCTACATAATTGGTCCTCCATGGGTTCTACTTCAAACTTGTCAGGGCCCGGTGGAAGGAACAATATCAGTAGTACCTGTGAAACAAAAACGTGATTTGTTAAAATTTTTGACAATAATTCAGAAACATGGTAAATATTCTTAGTCACATTTGTTTTTGGTTAACATGTTTTTTTCTTTTGGAGCAACTGTAAAAATTGCATAGACTACCTTTTAAGGCACTCACCTGGTCCTTAAAGCAGTCATCTGGTGCAGTGTGCAGGCTTTGTAATAGGGGCTAATGTCCATGAGGGGAGATACTCCAGGTGCTGCAGTGATGCTAACACAACATTTCACAAAGTTAAGCTAGCGGCTTTTTGTGTAAAGTTTTTCTCTAATAATGAAGCTCTGCAGCGTCTCTGTGTCCAGAGACCTTCCAGATACTTTATATAACAGTAGTATGTGTTCACGGAGGTGCGCCATACGTTTATTTTATTATTAAACTGTACTTCCGCATCGGCGAACACGCTCGAAGCAGTTGCATAAAGTCACGCATATGTTCACAAGCACTATGTCCCCCATTGTCAACGCTGGTTTTAGTCCTGGTGTAGCTCCTGTTTTGGCTGCTTACAGTATGTTCAGTCTGCTCGCTCAGACCACTAATGTCCCCGTGACCACTTTGCGGCTCGCTGATTGGTCGCTGCCCGAGCGTCCCTAGCAAACGCTCAGCAATATTTATCTCCTGTGTGCGTCGATTTTCCGCTCTTGCGTCTTTACCGCACAGTCCATGCGTCTCTACCATGGCGTGCATCCCGAGACGCACATGCAGTTCGACGCTCGAACTGTCACCATTGACTTTGCATTGGAAGTCGACGCAACGCATGATCCGGTGTGAAAGCACCGAAACAGGTCTCTGGACACAGAGATGCTGCAGAGCTGCATTCTTGGAGAAGAACTTTAACCAGAAAGCCAGTAGCTCCGCGTTAGCATCAAAGCCCACCCGCCACTTCCGCGTGAACCGCTGCATGGCAGTACTTTACACACAGGTCTGAAAATAAGTGAATGTGCGTCCAGTGCAAGTCACCTTCACGTGTCGGCGGTCTGAACGCCCCATTATTCTTCATGTTCACTCACTGTGGTTTGTTGTTGTCTGGGGCCTCGGATCCTTCTGACTTTTGGGTTTTAAGCTGGATGTGTCTTAGAAGTTACCAAAAGTTAAAAGTATAATTGGCCAAACTCATCCCAAAGACAAATGTTCCAAAGTACAAAATGCGTTAAATGTGTGAAAAAAATTTGAATGCAATAATTTTGTGAAAAGTTAATTAATGTATTAATCTTGGCTCGAGTTTAAACCTCTTGAATCCAAGCTCTGACTTTGTGTCTGTGCAGGTCCAGCTCTCGTGGGCGAAGCTACAGCAAAGGGGGCAGGGCTCGCAGTAAGAGTCGTTCCAGCTCTGACGGCTCGGCGAGGAAACGTGTTCCACAACCAACAAAGTCCATTCTGAAGAGACGTGTGGACTCTGACGACTCCCCCTCCGTCAGGGTGAGGCCCCGTTTAGATGGAGGCGCTGTGCAGACGTTGCAAAGCAATTAACAGAAACGACCAGGGTCCTTATGCAAATTGCACTGCGTTCATACGAGGAAGAAAAACAATGTAGTTCTAGCGCCCGGACAGTAGTGGGAAGAGGAACTTTACAACATGACACACGCAACCCCCAGCAGTATATTCACCTCCTCAACAACACAGACGTGAAAGAATGCACCAACATCATTCTAGGGATGTACCGATCCAGACTTTTTGTAATCCGATCCGATTCCGATTTTCTTAAATATTGTTTTGCCGATACCGATCCGATCTTTTCAAAGCATTGTTTACAGTCACGGGGAATGAGGCTCGAGGAATATGTTCACAAGCAGTCTCCCCCATAGTTAGTCCTGGTGAAATCCTGGTTCATCTCCTGTTTTGTGTCCCCATGACGGCTCAGTGGGGCCGCTCTCTGATAGCCGCACGGAGGAAAAAGTTCATCACTTGCCTTCGCCGCATGCATCGGGTCTCCGTGTCCACTGCCTCGCCACACCGCACATGCTATGCCTCGCACGGACGTGCATAACCATTGACACTGCATTGAAAAACTTTAGATCCATGTACGCTACGCATGGGCATGTAAACTGTTGTTGTTTTTTAATTTCCCAGAAAGCTTTGCGGCTTCATTTTTAACAAATCCGATATTATCCGATCCTTACAAAATACCCATATCAGCCCCCGATACCGACACTGAATATCGGATCAGTACATCCCTACATCATGCATTTAACATCAGCAGGAATCTCAAACTAGAGATTTGCGTGGTTTCGTTGGGACAAATTCTCCTCCGCGCTCGAAGCACACATAGCTTGTTAGTGTACCCGCTGCCATTGTTGTTTACGTTTGTTCTGGTCTATCGCGCATGTCCAAATGTACGTGCGGGGAAGTAAGGGTCATAGCCGGCAGAGAATTCACACCTTTTTCTTCACACGGGTGTGAAAGAGTGCCCCACTGAGCAGTGCATCTGAGCTGTCCCACTCTGAGGCCGGATCTTAACGCTTATGTTTTCACCCCCCTGAATCACTTGCTTCATGTGAATGGGAAGTAGCAACTGACAAACCACTATTGCTTTTTACTGCCACAGCGTCTCCATCTAAACAGGGTCTGAGATTCCCCCCACAGTGCCCCCTGTGTGTCCAGTGCGTGTGTGTGACCTGTGTGTGTTTTGTTTCAGAGCCTGGACTCTCCTCGAGCCCCCCCTCCCTCAGACTCTGTTTCCAAGATGGCAGATCAGCTGGTGGCGGCAGTGCGTGGCCTGCAGCCCTCAGCGGTCGCAGCCATGTTGGCTCAGCTGAAGGCAGACCCTCACATGGGGGAGGCAGAGTTTCGGCAGATCGTGGCGTTGTTAGAGTCCCGCACGGCGGAGGCTAAACCCACCACCAAACGAGAAGACATTGACGATGAAGAGCTATTTCTGTATGGAGACTCTGATGCCCCGCCCACTGGCTCTGATCCGCCAATCAGAAACCAGGACGTATACGGTGATGTCACAGAGGACGACCTGTATGCAGACCTACAGCCCACAACTGCTGCTCAAGAGGCCAGGTACTGCAAGTAAATCAGGTACTGCAAGTACATCAGGTACTGAAAGTACATCAGGTACTGCAAGTACATCAGGTACTGCAGGTACTGCAGGTACATCAGGTACTGCAGGTACATCAGGTACTGCAGGTACATCAGGTACTGCAACTACATCAGGTACTGCAAGTACATCAGGTACTGCAAGTACATCAGGTACTTGAGACCCAGGCAACAAAGCTCCCCTCTGCTTTAAGGCTGGTCGTCCATGGAGGAAACGAGTTAAATGTTTTTTTCTAGGGCCGGGACTTTAACGCGTTAAGATTAGGGCTGCACAATATTGGAAATTAGAGAGATTTTCGTTATGAGTGTTTAGTATTTTGATAACAATATTATTTTTGTCTGTCACCTAAAATTGCAATCTGCATTGAAACGCAGCAGACAAAAAATAAAAATTAAGAACAACATTAATGACCTTTTAAATGCATATATTTATATACTTTTTTGTTTGTTATTTTTTTATGTTGATGTGTCAGTCTGTTTTGTTGTCTTTAAAGGAAAAAAATATATATATATTTTTTTTATTGCACATCTTTTTGATATGGATATTGAACGCACCAATATAACGATAACAATTTTTTTGATATATTGTCCAGCCCTAATTAAGTTTAATGAATTACACAAATTTAGTGCGTTAAAAAATGCATTTTAATCGTATTTATTTTTGCACCGCGGAACATTTCTCACTGGATGAGTTTCAGATGAACTGATTGTACTGGAGCACCAACTAACGCACATGAATCATGGATGGCATAAATTCAGTTCAGACAACGACAAACCACAGTGAACATGGATCTATTATAATATCTGGATATTACTACCTTGGAGCTGAAGGACCCATGTGCTCACGGGTTTCTCGCGTTACTGCAGACTAAACCAGACTAAATTCACGTGGGCTCCTCAGAGACAAAGAAGCTGATGAGACCGCGTTGGTTGGCCCCGTGGATGGGAAGTAAAGTTCCAAATATGGTATTGTTACACTTAATGGTAAAAATTGCACTGGTCTGTTGGACTTGAACAAAAATAAAGAATATTTTTGTTGCTTAAGTTTATGTATTCAGTCATTAGTCAATGGTATACTAAAAATCCATGTGAAAAAAAAATACTTCTCACTGTTCTCAGGCCAAATATGTATATGCAATTAAAAAAATTTATTTCAAAGCCTCTAATTAATATATATATATATTTTTAATCGATTCCCAGCCCTAGTTTTTTCTGAAACGTAATGTGTCTCAGAAATAAGGAAATATACATGTGGTGCTAGTTCCATTGTTCCATTTAGGGTCCCTCCGGGCACCGAGCCCCTGGCCCCTGGAGAGCGCCAGGCCCTAGAGGAGTATGAGAAGGTCCAGGACCTGCTGCAGACTATCGGTCTGGATCTGGACGTCACTGACATCTCAAAGATGGCCGCCAGGACCAAGGAGCGTCTCCAAGGCAACCGGCCGACCAAGTCACCTGCACGCCAACGCCACTACTCCTCCTCCGACAGCTCACGGTAGTCTGCATTTGACCCACACTCCCACAGCTAGCTTTAATGTTTCGCATATTTCCTTATAAAACTCCCAACATTAAAGCTGGGGTGCCTACATTTTCCCTTGCATTAATAATGCATGTTGGTTGTGCACAAAAGTCAAACATTGTGAACAAATCAAACAGGACACACCACAACAGGCAGTTTTTATTTTTTTATTTTGCATTGTGCCTTGTGAGTCATTATTTGACTTTTTGGGCTGAGAGGGGATTTCTTGATATTTTCCACACAGTTAGTGCCACTTTATTGCCAAACTTTTGTTAACTCATTGGATTGAGAAATATTTGGGTAACCTAACTTTTGACATTTGGCAAGTACAATATAAATGACAAATGGCTGATAAAGCTTGCCTGAGACCCTCATTATTCATAATTCTGGGACCCCACAATAATGAATATTGATGGTCCCTGTGTTGACCCCTGAGGGACCCCACAGTTATGAAGAATTGTAATTTCGGTTGATTTTGACCTAAACCTCTTCTCACCCAGGTCAAGGAGCACCAGTCCCAGTCACAGCCGCAGTCGGAGTTACAGTCCCAAACAAGGCAGAGAATCCAGGGACCAGAGTCGGGACCAGCCAACACCTGAGGCTGTTCCCCCTGTGGCCCCCCCTGCACATGCCCAGATGACCCTGCCCTACCCCCCCACTCAGGCCCATGGGATGATGCCCCCCTACCCTCCCCCTGTGTACCCTCCTCAGTACAGCAGCTACATGGGGTACCCCCCTCCCCCACAGTGGCCTCCCATGTACCCCCCACCCGCCATGCCCTATGGCCACTACCCAGGTGAGTCCTGTGACCCCCAAGACCCAGACTTGGTCTAGGTCCTTTTCTTTCTTCTTGACCCATGCACTAGAGCCGACCCAGACTGACACCAGACTTGTCAAAGAGAAGACAAAATTTTAGGTGTAGACAGA
Source organism: Knipowitschia caucasica (assembly GCA_964034765.1). Classification (NCBI taxonomy): domain Eukaryota; kingdom Metazoa; phylum Chordata; class Actinopteri; order Gobiiformes; family Gobiidae; genus Knipowitschia; species Knipowitschia caucasica. Next base: position 36,686,327 of record OZ035835.1, read on the forward strand.
TCCACAGTTTGGACCCGGCCTGATCCTGTCAGTTCTCAGTAGCTAAAAGGACTGATGGGAGACATAAAATGTATCTGTATGAGCTGCCCCAGACAGCTGTGGCCACAGTAGTACTTTAGCTCCACCGTTTTGTGACGCTGATGACACTTTCAGATCGTCCAAAAGGTTTTATTTCTGTTTCAGATGGAGACAAAGATTGTACCTTCAACGATGAACAGAACAACGAGAGCCAGAAGCAGAAGGTCAGTTACTCCTATTAGCCTCAGATTCTAGCGTAGCTTTATCCTTGGATGCTCACACGTGTTCTGTGTGTCCCAGGTCCTGGAGGAGCGGGAGAAACTCAAACAGGATCGAGACGTGAGGATGAAGAAGAAGGAGTACCTGATGAAGGAGCTGGAGCGCCTCCGCAAACAGCAGGGTACTCACCTCTTGATGTCATGGGGCATTCAGACCGCCGACGCCGGAACTCAGCTTCCACGCGCACTGGACGCACGTTCCCTAAATTTTAGACCTAGGGGTGTTCAGACCAGAAGTCTTGGCCTCCCGTGGGAAAAAATGCAGGGTGGAAGTGGCAGGCGGGCGGGCTTTGAGGCCAACAGAGTTAAGCCAGCAGCTTTTTGTGTAAAGTTCTTCTCCAAGAATGAAGCTCTGCAGCATTTCTGTGTCCAGAGACCTAGTGTACACTCGCGCGGCGCTGTTTAAGTTTGCCGTTTTGCTGGACCTAGGTTGCCACAGTTGCTCGTACACTCGCGTGTTCCCCCTTCAGAGTTTAAGATAATTTTGTAATCCCTCACCCAACCATGTGATGGCGATCTCACAGGAGTTACTTTCTCTTTTTGAGCTCATTAAATGTGTATCCAGTGTAGGTTTATGTGATAGTTCTATGGACTCATTGTTTCATAACTCATTTAACTGTGATGCTGTGAATAAAGACTCAGTTCTGGATGGTAACAGTTATTATTAAAGTGTATTTGTGCACAAACAGCAATGCAATAAGTGGTAGATATGAGACCAAACATGAACTATTTATAAGTGCAGGAAGAATGCAAGGAATGCTTGATAAGCTAAAAGTGCAGATTCAAACAAAGACGGGAGCAGTGCAAAAGAAACGACTGCACAGTTTATAAGTTTAATATGCAACAGAACTGAACAGTCCAGTCACCGCGTATAACGGGCTCTGAGCCTGAAGTGCCTTGTCCATGCTCCCCTCAGCCGCTCCATGCTTCCATCCACACACACACGGACCAATCACAGCGGAGCTTCTCTGCGGCGCCGGCTGCATAGTTGGAACATTTCGAGAGAGCAGGGTGGCTACCCAAGGGTCTTGCGGTGATCCTTGTGTTGGTCAAGTGACGTCACGTCACCACTGTAAGCTCAGCGCGACTTCTCTAGGCTTATGTGTTCACGGAGGTGCGCCATAACTTTTAAAAGTATTTTCAGTCCGTTCGCTAGACCGCTAATGTCCCCGTGACCACATTGCAGCTCTCTGATTGGTCGTTTCACGTGCAACCAGCGTACACAGTTCAGCGATGTTCACCTCCTGTGTGTGTCGTTTCTGCTCCACACTCGAACGGACGCCAAAACGCAAGATCCGATCTGAACACCCCTTTACTCCTGCTGATGCTAGTGCTATTGCTCCATCCCTGCCTCACCTTGTTACAGCTGTATTTCCTCACCTGTCCTGTAGGGGAGCTGTTGAGGAAGAAGCGGCGTGAGAAGGACGGCCACAAAGACCCCCTGCTGCAGGAAATCAGCCGTCTGCAAGAGGAAGTGATGTCCCAGATCTCATCCCTGCGGCGGGAACATGAGGCTGCAGAGAAGAAGCGGACGGAAATCGAGAAGGTGGCGGTCATTTTTGGCCTGAACCCGGGTGACCGACAACGAAAATCTACAGAGAGGGAACCGCCGAGCAAGAAGAGGAGAGACAGGAGCCCAGAGAGGAGAGACCGGACTCCCGAGAAGAGAGACCGGACCCCCGAGAGGAGACGCAGCAGTGCCAAGGTCAGTATAGATGTTTCTTCCCTGATGTTTGCTTTTTGCCGTGACTGGGGCAGACGTCTTTTTAACTTGAGCTGGGTGTTCTGTTCTTGTGAGACGCAGTCGCATTAAAGTTTTGATATTGTGAGCTGCGAGGTTATGCAGATGTGCAAATGGAAGCAGTTTGTAAAGCTCTGGTTTCGGCTTAGGTCTTGTGAGACCAGGCACTGTCCGTGCAATAGAGCGCCATGAGGACTGTATAAATGTGGCTCCTGCATAGGGCTAGACAATATGGATAAGGAAAAAAAATCTTGATTTACAATATATAACAATATTTTTTACAGGATAACTAACCCCCAAATACAAACATGCCAATTTCCAGTCTTTATTTTATTGAATCTCAAACCAGTTCAACAAATGACTGTCACGATTGTTTTAATTCCCTGTACACGAAAATGATAGTTTAACTGTGAAATAAATTTAACAATTATAAATATTGCTTTTTCTTCATTCAAAAATAAAACTACTCAACTCAATGTGCATATAGGAAGGAACAGTGCATATACAGTGGGGCAAAAAAGTATTTAGTCAGCCACCAATTGTGCAAGTTCACCCTCTTAAAAAGATGAGGGAGGCCTGTAATTTTCATCATGGGTATACCTCAACTATGAGAGACGGAATGAGAAAGAAATTCCAGAATATCACTTAGTCTGATTTTTAAAGAATTTATTTGCAAATTTTGGTGGAAAATAGGTATTTGGTCAATGACAAAAGTTAATCTCAATACTTTGTTATAGACAATTGACAAAGGTCTCAATCATTGGTCTTGTATGTCTTCAATTTTCTAATAATTGCTCCCTCAGTTGATTTGTTCACACCAAGCAGCTTACCTATTGCAGATTCAGTCTTCCCAGCCTGGTGCAGGTCTACAATTTTGTTTCTGGTGTAATTTGATAGCTCTTTGGTCTTGGCCTTTGTGGAGTTTGGAGTGTGACTGTTTAAAGGAATAGTTCACCGTTTTTACATACTGACATATGTTCTTACCTTACCTTAGACTAGTTAATACGTACCTGTCTGGTCTTAGTCCGTGCGCTCTGTCATGCAAACGGAGGAAAAACGGGAGCACAAACGCAGCCTCCTCTGTATACTGTGTAGGACCAAAAGGTAGCTCCCGCTAGAAGCTACCAAACTCTTCCAAGTGTTCCCTATTAAATGTATATAGTTACGTGACGTGTTACACTGCAAAGTATAGTAACACAGCAATGTAACAGTCGATTTTCTCAGCGGATAAAACGGGTACTATATTGTGAGGCGTAGTAATCTGGGGAGCGCTACGTCCGCGCACTAACTTCTCTCCGGAGACTTCTCTCTCGCTCACTTCCGTCAATAGAAGCAGCGTGACTTGTAATACACACAGTAGCAGCGAGAGAGAAGTCTCCGGAGAGAAGTTAGTGCGCGGACGTAGCGCTCCTCAGATTACTACGCCTCACAATATAGTACCCGTTTTATCCGCTGAGAAAATCGACTGTTACACTGCAAAGTATAGTAACACAGCAATGTAACACGTCACGTAACTATATACATTTAATAGGGAACACTTGGAAGAGTTTGGTAGCTTCTAGCGGGAGCTACCTTTTGGTCCTACACAGTATACAGAGGAGGCTGCGTTTGTGCTCCCGTTTTTGCTCCGTTTGCATGACAGAGCGCACGGACTAAGACCAGACAGGTACGTATTAACTAGTCTAAGGTAAGGTAAGAACATATGTCAGTATGTAAAAACGGTGAACTATTCCTTTAAGGTTGTGGACAGGTGTCTTTCCTACTGATAACGAGTTCAAACAGGTGCCATTAATACAGGTAACAAGAGGACAGAGGAGCGTCAGAAGGACTTACAGGTCTGTGAGAGCCAGAAATATCGCTTGTTTGTAGGTGACCGAATATTTATAATCCACCATAATTAATACAGTACTTTCTGGATTTTCTTTTTTCTCATTCTGTCTCTCACATTCGATGTATACCTATGATGAAAACTACAGGCCTACTTTTTTAAGTGAGAGAACTTGCACAATTGATGGATGATTAAATACTTTGTTGCCCCACTGTAGGAACAAAGTCCTTCTGCAAGATTTAAGATAAAAAACCCTTATTAAATGAGAATGTTTACATCTATGCAGCTAGCTTAACGGGCGCCGCGTCTTGAATGAGACATACGCAAGGGGAGGGGGAGAAACAGCATGTGGGAGCGAGCGCAGCACAGAGAAGGCAAACAAAAACTTTTGTTGCAACAAAAGTGAAAGAAAGCCAGTATACTCGATAATGTGACAAAGCTTATTGTCAGAGTTACTTTCATGATATTATCGCCTACAATATTTATTGCCCACCACTACTCTTGAGGTGAAACAGTGAGAAAGGTATATGTGGGTCCTGAGGTGAAACGGTGAGAAAGTTAAATTTGACTGCTCCTCAGCATTATCAGGTGGGAAGATTTTGCTCACTTTACACATTTATGACTGAACCCAAACCAGCATTAAACATTTGGTAAAAATGTTTTTTAGTCTCCTGAAAAATCACCCATACCCCCTCGGAAGACCACGCCCCCTCGGAAGAACGCCCCCTCAGAAGACCACGCCCCCTCAGAAGACCACACCACCTCAGAAGACCACACCACCTCGGAAGGCGGCCACACCCCCGCCCCCTGTGGTGGAAGAGCCATTTGAATATTATGATGCTGGAAACCACTGGTGCAAAAGCTGCAACGTGACGTGTGGATCTATGTTCGACTTTTACACACACCTGCACAGCAAGGCTCACCGCAAGGTTGGGACCTCTTTTACATAATGAAGTATGATAATATGATTACGTGACATTACCAGCCTCCACAGTGTCTGCAAACTCCTCTGCATCTGTGAGGCTCTGAGCTCAACATGTTTCCACCAAATGAACGTGAGTAAAGTGTTTCTCGCTCCGCAGACTTTGGATCCGTACTTCCGCCCGTGGGCTGCGGCTCCCACTAAAGCCAAGACCGACCCCATGGTGGAGAGGCTCACCAAGCCGGCTAAAGGTGAATACCTGTTTGAACATGTGTTTATCCTGAATATTATGTGTGTGCCGGTGCTTTGGCCCCAGAGAACCCCGCGCTCAGCATCTCCCTTTTCCAGGATGGATCTGCGTCTCTTAAACTGCACCCAACAAGGAGCAATAAACGTAAACTACGACTCCCAAGATGCATTTTACCAAGACACAACATTGTTCTGTTCCAGTTTAAACTTGTTTTAGTGCCGGAGGCAAACCCGCCAAACACTACCACATGTAACGCCTTCATTTCAGATCTAAACTACGACTCCCAGAACGCAGCTGTCTAAATCACATTCATTGTTCTGTAACTTCTTTTCATTTTCTGTGAATGGTTTTGTTGTGGCTGTTTTCTTCAGGTTCTCAGAATTAGCAGACGCAGGTAAACACGTTTCTCTGTTCGGCTTTCCTCGAACACTCAGTTTTATTTTTGTGCCGTTTTCAGGGTCAGAGTTCATGATTCCGGTCAGAGGATTCTACTGCCTCCTGTGCAAAGAGTTTTACGGAGACGCAATCTGTGCCGAAGATCATGTGACCAAGCATGCGCACAACGAGAAGTACAAGGTAACGCCTGAGCACACAAGATCACAAACCAAACAGGTTCTAAACACTGGGGTGATGTGTTCTCTTGTGTTTACAGAAAGCTCTTCTGGTGAACCCCATGTATGAGCAGCGGCGTAACCTGGACCGGCAGGCCGGCATGAAGCGCAAACCAGATGAGCCCAAGATCATGCCTCCTAAGGTGGAGCCCGAGCCAAAGTCAGAGCTAAAAGTGAAGAAGAAGTTTGTGGAGCTGGAGGACCTCAGCCCGCCACGCCCCCTGGAGCCCCCACGGCCTCTGGAGAAACCCAAACTCGACCTTCCCAAACTGGAGGTGACCATCGACATGAGGCCTCCTCCTGCAGAGCCGCCCAAGCTTCCAAAGCTGGAGATCAAAGTGGAGAACAAGCCCATGAAGCCCTTGGAGAAACCAGTGTTCAAAGACGAAGACGAGAAGGTCCCCAAACCCAAGAAGGACAAGGACAACAAGGACAAGGACGACAAGTACCAGAGCCGCAACTACAGCCGCGAGGAAGAGGACCGGCGAGAGCGCTACCGCCGCTATGACGTGTACAAAAAGAGCCGGCGTCATGACGACCGCTATGACGACCGCTACGACGACCGCTACGAAGACCGCTACGATGACCGCTACGAGAAGTCCTCAAAGTACTACAGGGACGATGATCGCAAAGGGAAGTACGAGACAAAGTCCAAATACGACAAGAAAGACAAACCCGAGCCCAAGAAGGAGCCCGAGCATCCTTCCCGACCGTACGACCCGCCCAAGGTTATGTGTGGCCCAAGTCCGGCTATGAGAGCCAAACTGAAGAAGCAGAGCCAGGACGCAGGCAAAGCAGGTACTGAGGCAGGACTGAGGGAGGACGGAGGGAGGACGGAGGGAGGACGGAGGGAGGACGGAGGGAGGACGGAGGGAGGACAGAGGGAGGACAGAGGGAGGACAGAGGGAGGACAGAGGGAGGACAGAGGGAGGACAGAGGGAGGACAGAGGGAGGACAGAGGGAGGACAGAGGGAGGACAGACCACTGGTCTTGATTACACGTTTCTGATCTCGTATTCCTCATGTTTCAGGCTTGCCTGGAACGTCCCCAGCTGCCGCCGCCGCAGCTGCCACATTCAACAAGTTCACGTGGAAGAGGAAGGAGAGCGTCCTGATGAAGGAGGCTCAGAAAGTTGCCGCTGCGTTCATCAAGGAGGACGAGGCAGCCACCCAGAAGGCCGGCCCAGATGAGGACGCCTTCCAAAAGTCTATGGCTGCCGCCAAAGAGATTGCAGAGAAGCTGAGCCAGGCCCCTCCCGCCTGGGGCAAGATCCGGCCGGGTCTGACCAATCGGAAAGGGGCCAACGGAGTAAACACCCCCAACACCCCGTCAGGCACCGCCCCCATTGCCATGCCAACGCCCAGTTCTCTGACTTCTCCCACGAATCAGGGGCAAGCCACACCGCCTGTGGTGGTGGCTAGCCCTGCATTTCCTCCCCCCTCCTTTGCCCCGCCCTCTTTCCCTCCCCCGTCTTACCCCAACTTCCCGCCTCCTTCAATGCCGCCCATCAACCCGAGTATCCCCCCTCCCCCGCTGATATTGCCTCCTCAGGGCTTCGTACCAACAACCGTCCCACCGACCGCCCCCCCGCCTGTCCCTCCCCCCGCCCCAGAGCCCAAGAGGGTGTACGTGAAGCCGGCACCATTCATGAACACAAGTATGAACCACACACACACACACACACACACACACACACACACACACACACACACACACACACACACACACACACACACACACACACACACACACACACACACACACACACACACACACACACACACACACACACACACACACACACACACACACACACACACACACACACACACACACACACACACACACACACACACACACACACACACACACACACACACACACACACACACACAACACCGCAGTTTAAATACAGTTGTGTTTGTGACAGGCCTTAGCTCTGGCCCCAAGACTGAGAAGTTCAGCACCAGCATGGCGGCCGCCAAAGCCCAAGACCTGTTCGGGATCCTGTTCAGCTCCAGCAGCATGGGCCCCACGTCCACCAATACCGCCAGGCCCAAGACCGTCTCCGTGACCAAGGTTGAGGCCAAACCAGAGCCCAAACCCAGTGCTGCCGCAGATCCTGGCCCGCACATCACCTCAGTTTATTCCATCAACCAGTCCCAAGGTCAGTGTCACACGTGCCTTTGGACTCGAGCCAAACCCTCAGATTGTTTTGTCCGAGCACATGCAGCAAAAACTAAACTTAGTAGACTCACGGCTCGTGGCATGCACACGCACAGTAGCAGGGAGAACAGAGGCAGCTGCTTTGAGTGTAGAAAACGAGATGTTTTCTCACTGGACATCCATCAGAGTCAGAATCACAGCCCAAAGGGACATTTAATACTGGTGCAAATGTGACATTCATCCTGAGTTAATTATGACTCACCCTGGGGAGAGGCTGTAGAGGGCAGTATGGCGCCAGTGTGTTTGGCTTGCTGTCTGTCTCTGCGCTCTTTTATTTTGTTTGTGGCAATCCTAGCACTTGTTAGAGCAAAAGTCAACTCTTTGCTGACTTATGATAGGCAGACGCTACTGGATATTCACGTTTCGGCCCAGCATTTTGTGAATTTTGATCGTGAGGGACATGGAAGCACTTTCCCACTTTTCCTGTCTGGGATCCCGGCTTACCTCCGCTGTGTGCCGGCTCTACCTTCGTGGAGGGCGCGCCGTAGACGCAGAGGGAAGCGCAGTGGAAGGCTGGTGAAGCAAAAAGCTAGGCTGTTTTCTGCCACGGAGGATGCCCGCTTTGGATCAAGGCGTCCCGCGGTTCGCTACCTGGTTCCTGTGGTTGGCGCGGAGGAGGACGTGAGGATACGGACCCGCCGTTTCGCTTCGCCTCTACAGCGGCGAGGATTGAACTGTCACAATCTGAGGCCACTGCTCCGCGCGGGAGCTAATGTGAAGGCTCCAGTGGCTCCAGCCAGGAAAGCGCTGGTAAATGCCAGATCGCTGGTAAACAAAACCAGCGACTGTCTTTAAAAAACACTTTAAGTGTGCACAGTTTGCTGTGGATTCCCCCGTGTCAAGCTTTGAAATAAGCACATTTGTTTTGGCTTCTGATCCACCCATTCTGTGCGCAGTTGTGTACAGACCACCCAAATATAACAAAGACTTCATAAGTGACTTTTCCCATTTCTTGGCTGAAGTAGTGCCTAAGTTTGACCAAATATTGATTGTGGGTGATTTTAATATTCATGTGTGCTGCGCTGATAAACCAATGGTTAAAGACTTCCTTGACCTGGTTGAGACTTTTAACTTTGTGCAGTATGTTTCCGGGCCCACGCAGGAACATGGACATACTTTGGACCTTGTTTTAGCTTATGGCAGGGGTGGCCAACCAGTCAGAGACTAAGAGCCAATTTTTTTACTGTATTACAGCAAAGAGCCACATCATACAAATGTGCACTACATAAACATCACCCCAACCCTTACACACGCACGCACACACGCACGTACGCACTCGAGCAGACACGCGCACACACATGCAATCTGTCTGAGCAGAGAGAGGTGTGCTCTGCTCAGACAGATGTATTGTAAATGTCATCAACATGATAATGACAGAAATTTACTCCTACAGTACTAAAGGGCTGGACTCGACTCTCCCCGGTTTGCGGGCGCTTCCACCGCTCGCTTTAGCCGCTCCCCAGTACTTTTTATTAATGGTTTGGCCCTGGTTCTAACCGGGCGAGTCGATACCAGAACAATCTCACGTCAGCGAACATCAATCATGATTCCGAAATGAATGCTTTCAATCTCTAACCAAGAAAAAAAATCGAGTTTCAAACCAGTATTCAGCAGAAACACAACTGTCTTTAATGAACAATGATTCACTCTGACTGCGTTTAGTAAAATATATAGATTTGACACATAACACCAACACCACGTTAGCTGATTTAGAACCACAGACACATGTTCAGTATAAGACCAGATACTTTTGCATTTGATTGAAGACAGACACTCACCAGGCAGAGTTGAGGCTTATCTCCTGGTGTAGCTGGTGTTAGCTGGTGTTAGCATGTTAGCCGGTGTTAGCCGATGTCCGTAAATTTAATCCATTTGGTCAAACCACCTCCAGACTTTTCGGTTCTGCCTCTACTTCTGCTGCTGCGATCTTTCATTTCACGGTTGTCACTTTTAAGCTTTTTAATTTTTCTCTGCATTGTGATGTTCGTGGGAATCATTCTGCTCCGTCCTTAGCGCTAGCTCCACAAACACCATCTGGTTTCTGGTGGAACCATCGAGCTCACACTGGTGTCCTCTCCTCAAACTGAGGAAGGTGTTGCCCTCATCCAGCGACCAAGGAACTGTTTTCCGTACGGACGCCATGGGTCGAGGCAACGTGTTGTTTGTTTTGATATTTGCAACAGCTGAGGCAGCAGCTGCAGAGTGACTGACCAATCAGAATTGACGTTCGCCGACGTCAGATTGTTTTGGCGGCCCGGCTAGTGGAGTGAAGTTGGCCTTTACTATGGGTCAGAACTACATAGAGAATGAATGGCAGCGCCACAACCGAGGCGTTTTTGACGCTTGTCATGTGAAAGCCCGAGAGCCGCACGGAATCAGCCAAAGAGCCGCATGCGGCTCACGAGCCGCGGGTTGGCCACCCCTGGCTTATGGCATTTCAGTATGTAATCTGGAAATTTGTGATGCGGTTTTTTCTGATCATATGCCAATTTTCTTTGATGTACCTCTCCTGTGCAATGTAAAACAGTGCGCTCCAGCGCGTCATTGTCGGGTAATTAACTCAGCCACTGTCGCTCAGTTTTCTGCTGCCTTTGACCAGTCCCATTTGGCCGTTCATTCTGGGTTTGACTGTGATAGTGAAGGTTTTTCTATTTGTTTTGATGCTGCCTGTCGGTCCATTTTAGACCATGTGGCTCCTCAGACCAAGGCGTCCCAAGCCGAGTTCTGAGCCATGGCTAAATGAGTCCACTCGCGCAGCTAGACGTGAATGCAGAAAAGCGGAACGAAGATGGAAAAGGGATAGACTGCAAATTTCCTATCAAATCTTAATTGACAGTCTACACAATTATCAGAAATGTGTCAAATCTGCTAAGGCACGGTATTTCTATGATATTGTCACATCCAACAGGAACAACCCTCGTGTTCTTTATAGTATGGTAAATGCTGCTCTTAATGTCCCCCCTTCAGATAGCCTTGAAGCATCAATTATAGTTTGTGAAAAACTCGCTTCACACTTATAAATAAGGTTGTGGCCAATAGGGCCTTAATCGGCCCTACACCGGCTGGCTCTTCTGTATTTGTGACCTGTACAGCTGTATTTCTTCAGTTTGAGCCTGTGACACTCTCTTGCTTGACAACGGTGGTCAGTCAAATGAAGCCGGCTGGTTCACCGGATGATCCCATCCCACCGCGCCTATTCAAAGAAGTGTTTTTCACTATAGCTCCTTTTGTTTTGCACATTGTGAATAATAGCCTGATTATGGAGTGGTGCCTGCCAGTTTTAAACATGCTGTTGTCCAACCATTAATTAAGAATTCTGGCCTTGATTCAAATGATCCTTCAAACTATCGTCCAATATCAAAACTTCCGTTTGTGTCCAAAATCTTGGAAAAGATCGTCTTTGCCCAGCTGAAGTCATTTCTGGATGAAAATGAGATTCCTGAGGTGTTCCAATCTGGTTTCAAGAACCTCCACAGTACAGAGTCAGCGTTGTTACGAGTTTATAATGATATCCTGATGTCCACTGACTCTGGCCACACGGTGGCGCTAGTACTGCTGGACTTGACCGCCGCATTTGACACAGTGGATCATGAAACCCTCCTGTGTCGCCTTGAACACTCAGTCGGCATTCAGGGCTATGCTCTGGAATGGTTCCGATCTTATCTGAGAGGAGTTTCTGTGTGAGAGTTGGTGACTTTGTTTCCTCCACAGCCCCCCTGTCGTGTGGGGTGCCGCAAGGGTCCATCCTTGGGCCACTCCTCTTTTCGTTATATCTGTTGCCATTAGGAATTATCCTCCGGAGGTTTGGGGTGTCATTCCACCTGTACGCAGATGACAGCCAAATCTATGTGCCCCTTAAGCGTAGCAATAACTTTTGCAGCACCGAACTTCTCGAGTGCATATCTGAAATCAAAATGTGGATGGCAGCAAACTTTTTGCATTTCAATGAAAAAAAGAGTGAAGTTCTGCTGGTCGGGCCCAGCAATGGCAGCAGTAGCTCCGTGGACCTGGGACCTCTAACACAATTTGTTAAGCCCATAGTTTCAAACCTTGAAGTGAAAATGGATGCTGATTTTAAATTTGATAAACAAATAAGTGCAGTAGTGAAGTCTAGTTTCTTCCATTTAAGGCAACTTGCTAAAATAAAGTCCTCCCTTTCAAGACAGAATTTTGAAATTTTAATTCACGCTTTTGTTACAACTCGGCTGGACTATTGTAACGCCTTGTACACAGGGATCAGCCAGCCCTCACTTGCTCGTCTGCAGCTGGTACAGAACGCTGCGGCGCGTCTGTTAACAGGAACTCGGAAGTTTGACCATATCTCTCCAGTGCTGTCATCACTTCATTGGCTTCCTGTTCGCTACCGGATTGATTTTAAAGTCCTTCTGTTTGTCTATAAATGCCTGAATGGCCTTGCTCCGCGCTATCTGTCTGACCTACTGACGTCCTATGCTCCATCACGTTCGCTTAGGTCGGCAGATCAGGCTCTGCTCTGGGTTCCTCCGACTAAACGAAAACTCAGAGGAGATCGAGCTTTTTCGGTTGTTGGTCCTAAACTATGGAATGAGCTGCCCCTGTGTGTGAGACTGTCTGAGTCACTTCCTGTTTTTAAGTCTCGTCTTAAGACACACTTGTTCTCATTGGCTTTTAATTGATTTCAATGGATTTTTTGCTGTAAATAGTGTTTGTTTTTTTGCCACTGTTTTGTATTTTTAAAATGTATATTTGTGTATGTCTTTTTATGTACAGCACTTTGGTCAACCATGTTGTTTTTATTAGTGCTTTATAAATAAACTCTTTATTAATAATCACTGTCAAACCATATATTTTATATATATATTTATATGTTGTGTTTGTGTTCAGTAGAACCTGAAACTGAAGCTCCGAAGGCAGAGGACAAGCAGACACCTCCTCAGTCTGCTGTGGGGAAGGAGGCCGAGCCTGTCCCAAAGAGTGAGGAGCCCCAGAAGCAGGAGGCTGAGGTGAGGTCCTGTGGTCTCTACAAATACAGTCCTGGTCCAGAGAGGTCCTTCCTGAAGCGGAGTTCTAGTCTTGGGGTCTTGTTCACAGTGAGGGAAGGATGGTGCGTAAGATTGACGATCGTTGTGTTAGAGTTCAGTGTTTCCCACAGATTTGAAGGCAATGTGTGGTGGTCGTCGGGGGGGGGGGTGCTGGTCGGCAAAAATTAACAATGACATCGTTAATTGGTCAAATACAGCTTTATTGGACTGATCAAAATATCAAACATTATTCACACGCTGTATATTACACTATAAATACTGTTAACGCTGTATAAACCTACTTGTTGCAAAGTTTGCATGTTTTATCAGAGCACCTGATTTTTCGGGGCTGGCGAAAAAAAGATTTTAATGCCATATCATAAGGGAAGTCCTCAGGACAGGGTCCATTGATGGAGATCCTCAAGCAAGCTACCAGGTGTTCTCCTTGCAGTTTGTTCCTGAGGTCTGTTTTCACCTGGAGATAAAGCAAAATGATAAATTATTATCAATGCAAAATGCACCAATATAAAAAAAGACATCATAATTAATGAAATTAGCTAAATAGTCAGACATTCCACAGTCACACTGTGTTAAAAAAATCATAAATGGAAAAGAATAATCAATAAAAAAAAGTTTTAATATATGTAAAGGATAGCATATTATGCAGACATTAAGCTTACCATGCGGTGTGTTGTATAACCATGAGTTGAACTGAGGCATGTTCAACCACTCCCTGTTGAATCCCGTGGCCCTGTGTCTGGTGCTTTTGGATGTTGCCAAAGTACTATCTAAACAGAACAATAGAAACGAGTTCCCTTGAACTGATACCTGCTTTCTTACCTGCCTGTTTCTGTATCCGTTTGTCCACCTCACCTGTTGCTTCAGCTGACTCTGTCACAGCAGCATGTTGGATGCCGTCCTCCTCTACTCTTTCTTCAATCAATTCTATCTCGTTCTCTCCCTGACCCTGTCTTTCTGCTTGAGCAGCACTGGTTGAAGCCTGAAAATATTGTAAACAACTTATATAGCTAATTACACTGCGGACTGTTTCAGACCGATACCTCTGGTTCAGGCTGATCCTCATCCTCAACGCGTGTCTTTTTCAATCGCGGAAAATATTGTTCAATACTCATCTGGATTGAAGCAGCAAACATTCAGTGTAAGAGTAAAAAAATGACATAACGTTACTTATAACTTTATTTCTTGCTACAGCTGCTACATAGTGTTTTGACCCCGACAACCCAACTACATACCGCAAACTTGCGACTAATTAACTTTATAAAGAAAGCGTCATCGCTTGTTAAGGGAGTCGGGACGGAAATTCAACATTGACACTGAACATTCAGCACTTTTTAATGTGTGATTTACGAGATCACGGGATACCAACCTTTAGTGAACTTCACCAGCCGTCTTCTCTGCACCAAAATTAATAGACACAGCTGCTTACAGCGATGATCGCTGATGGAGACGGAGACACGCGGTGTGCACGAAGGGGAGGGGCTTCATGTGTAGGTCTCTGTATGTGGGAGAGACGCGTAGCTTGAGTGAGAGTTACGAAGGGCCGCCACATTTTAAACCCCCCTCCCCGCTGTCAAATTGACCGCTGCGACGGCACTAGACGATGCATGTTTTAAATAGCGTAACAAAAAAAATATATATATAATAATACGAAACGCAATTTGTGGCGGGCGGTCTCTAATCTGTGGCGGTGCGCCACAGATTAGTCTATGTGTGGGAAACACTGGAGTTGTAACAGAGTCTTATGTTGAAGAGGGAGAAGTGTCTGCAGTCAGAGCTGTATCAGATTGTAGTGGTGAAGAGGGAGCTGCGCCGAAAGGCAAAGCTCTTGATTTACCGGTCAATAGTTGCATTTCCACCACAGGACTTGTTGGTATAAGGAGGGGGGTGGGACATCTACAGGTCGAAGCCGTCTGCAACATCATGAGTTTTGATTGCAACATTTGTTATTCATTTTTTTAACGGTCGGAACCACTCCAATTGTCTTTTGAGTTTGTTATAGTCCTGCTTCTGCTTTTTCAAAGCTTTTCACATTTTTTTTTTCAAAAAAGCTTTTTAGAGTGTAATGAGGTGCGCTGATATGTCCTGATATATAATTTTGCCTCAAACCCCCTCTGAATTATTTGGTGCCCTAGAAAGCGATCCATGCCTGCAAAAAGCGTTGAAAGGAGCTTCCTCCGTAGAGTGGCTGGGCGCTCGCTTTATAACAATAATAATAATAAATAATAATACATCGGTTTAATATTTCATTTTTTTTCATTTTCATTTTTTCATTTTTTTATTTATTTCATTCATTTAAAAACAAATGCAACAACAGCATTTAGCATGAATGAAAAGGAGCAGAAAGAAGTAAAAACTTATGTCTGCCCCCTATCAACACAAAATCCTTTACAGTTCCAGTTCATTTAACTTTTAAGCGGTCTCATGCAGCCCTCTTTTTCCTTAATATAGCGCTTTTCAAGAACTCAGACGCTTTACAAATTCATGACACACACACACACACACGCTTAAACAGACACACAAAACTAAAAATCTACGAGTGGGAATGAAGGGTAGGAAGTTTAAACTAAGAGTCAAATGCTTGGAGGAAAAGGTGAGTTTTGAGCTGTTTTTTGAAGGAGTTTAGAGAGTCCGAGTTTCTGAGATGAGGGGGGAAGAGTTCCAGAGAGTGGGAGCAGAGATGGCGAAAGCTCGGTCCCCAAAGGTTCGTTGCTTGGATTTGACGTGGGAGTGAGGAGATGTGAGTCTGCAGATCGGAGTCGACGGGAGGGACTGTAGGGCTGTAGAAGTTCAGTGAGGTGTGGAGGAGCGTGGTTACGGAGGGCTTTGTAGTTGATGAGGAGGATTTTGAAATGGATGTGCTGTTTAACGGGGAGCCAGTGGAGTTTATGGGGGACAGGGGTGATGTGTTCTCTGGAGCGGCTCTGACTGGGGAGGCGGGCGGCGGAGTTTTGGACATATTGTAGTTTTTGGAGATCAGATGAAGGAAGGCCGTATGAAAGACTGTTGCAGAAGTCGAGTCTGGAGGATATGAAAGCATGGATCAGGGTTTCAGCAGCGGTGGAGGACAGATATGGGCGAAGACGGGCAATGTTTTTAAGATGAAAGAAGGCAGTTTTGGTGATGTTGCGGATGGGGGGCTTGAAAGAAAGGGTGGGGTCAAGGATGATTCCGAGGTTTCTGATCTGAGCAGACGGTGAGATGGTGTGGCTGTCGATGGAGAGTGTGAAATGCTGGGTATTGAAAAGGAGGGACTTGGGGCCGATAATGATAATTTCTGAATTTTTGCAGTTGAGTTGGAGGAAATTGGTGGACATCCAGGATTTTATTGCGGATATGCAGTTTGTGATGGAGGAGATGGTGGCAGGGGTTATGGATTTGGCTGAGAGGTAAAGATTAGTGTCGTCTGCATAGCTGTGGAATTTGAAACCGTGATGGTGGATGATGTGGCCAAGGGGGAGCATGTAAAGAATGAAAAGGAGGGGACCAAGCACCGAGCCTTGAGGTACTCCGTGGGTGACCGGGATGCAGCGGGATGAGCAGTTGTTGATGGCGATGTAGTGAGATCTGTTGGAGAGGTAGGATGAGAACCAGGAGAGTGCAGAGCCGGTGATGCCAGTGGTGAACTGGAGACGGTGGAGGAGGATGGAGTGGTCAATAGAATCTGAGGTGAGGAGGAGGTCGTTGGTGACTTTGAGCAGTGCTGTTCCAGTGCTGGGGTGGGAACGAAATCCGGATTAAAATCTGTCAAAGAGTGAGTTGGAGTTGATGGTGGTTGAGTTGAGCAGCGACAGATCATTCGAGGATTTTAGACAGAAAGGGAAGGTTGGAGATGGGGCAAAAGTTGTTGGGGTTGTCAGGATCCAGGTTTGGTTTTTTGAGGATGGGTGTGATGGTTGCCATCTTGAAGGCGGGGGGCACGGTACCAGAGGTGAGAGAGGAGTTGATTATTTCTAAAATGAGGGGACTGAGAGACGGGAGGCATGATTTGACAAAAGACGAAGGGATGGGGTCCAGGGGGCAAGTGGAGAATCTAATATTAGTAAATAACTTTTGGAGATCTGGTTCTGAGATAGGTGACAGGTGGGAGAGGGGGCTTACAGTTTTGGGGAGATGGGTCAGGTATGACAGGAACGGGGGTTGTGGTGAGCTGCTGGTGGATATTGTCGATTTTGGATTTGAAAAATGTGAGAAAGATATTGCCTTTTTCCGTGGTAAAGGATTGAGTTATACTGTCCGGTGGTTTAAGAAGTTTGTTGACTGTGGAAAACAGGGTTCGGGGATTGGAGGAGCCAGAGGTAATCATTTCAGTATAGAAAGCAGTGCGGGCTGTGAAAAGAGCAGATCTGTAGAGGAAGGTGTGGTCATTGAGGGCTTGGAGATGAACAGTGAAACCGGTTTTATTGTGAAGGCGTTCAAGTTGACGGCGTTGTTTTTTGAGGTTGCGTAGAGGATTTCCATCACACGCGAGGAGCTCAGACTAGAGCCACTGCATCTCCACGAGGAGAGGAACCAGTTGAGGTGGCTCAGGCACCTGTGTCTCCTGACTCTTCCCTGGGGAGGTGTTCCGGGCACATCCTACCAGGAGGTGATCAGGGGAAGACCCGGGAAACGCTGCAGGGACTATGTCTCTCTGCAGACCTGGGATCGCCCTGGGGTCCTCCAGATGAGCTGGAAGAAATGTGTGAGAATGAAGTGGAAGAAAATGGGTGGAATCATAAAATCCTGTCTTTTTCAGGTTGAAGAGGAACCTGAGCTCAAGGATTTGGATCAAACCCCTTCAGGACCCACCCGAGCCAATGCAGACGATCTGGCCAAAGATTTGCCAAAACTGCAGGTGCCGCTGGTCCGGATTGTCTCTGGGGCCCAAGCTGAGGCCCAAGCTGAGGCCCAAGCTGAGGCCCAAGCTGAGGCCCAAGCTGAGGCCCAAGCTGAGGCCCAAGCTGAGGCCCAAGCTGAGGCCCAAGCTGAGGCCCAAGCTGAGGCCCAAGCTGAGGCCCCTGCTGAGGCCCCTGCTGAGGCCCCTGCTGAGGCCCCTGCTGAGGCCCCTGCTGAGGCCCCTGCTGAGGCCCCTGCTGAGGCCCCTGCTGAGGCCCCTGCTGAGGCCCCTGCTGAGGCCCAAGCTGAGGCCCAAGCTGAGGCCCAAGCTGAGGCCCAAGCTGAGGCCCAAGCTGAAGCCCAAGCTGAGGCCCAAGCTGAGGCCCAAGCTGAAGCCCAAGCTGAACCCCAAGCTGAACCCCAAGCTGAACCCCTGGCTGAGGCCCAGTCAGAACCTGAGGAAAGCCCCATCAAAGCCGACCTCGACATCGAGCTGTCCCCTGAAACCAAACCACGCGGCAGAGGCAGAAGGCGGGGCGGCAGAGGCAGGCAGACCCGGTACCAGACCCGCCGCAAGCTGCCCGAGCCCGAGGAGGAACCAGAGATCGAACTAGAGCCCGAGCCACAACCAGAGCCTGAACCAGAGCTTCAACCAGAACCTGAGCCTGAACCAGAGCCTGAACCAGAGCCTGAACCAGAGCCTGAGCCTGAGCCTGAACCAGAGCCTGAGCCTGAGCCTGAACCAGAGCCTGAACCAGAACCAGAGCCTGAACCACAGCGGCGCTACCAGAGGCGGCGAAGGCAGAAGTCTGAGGCAGAACCAGAGATGGAGACCGCAACAACAGAACCTGAGCCAGAACCCGAGCCAGAGACTCGCAGCTCCCAGAGGAGACGGCGGCAGAAAAAGGAGCCCGAGCCCGAAACTGACCCAGAGCTACAGACTCGGTACCTGACTCGAAGACTGCAGCAGCAAGAGGCCACACCCGAGTCAGAGGGACAGCTTCCGTCTGACCAGGAGCCTCAGGC
Organism: Knipowitschia caucasica; assembly: GCA_964034765.1. NCBI lineage: Eukaryota > Metazoa > Chordata > Actinopteri > Gobiiformes > Gobiidae > Knipowitschia > Knipowitschia caucasica. Next base: position 36,705,063 of record OZ035835.1, read on the forward strand.
AGGACCAGGACCAGAACCTGAGCTTCACAGCCGGAACAAGAGACGGCGCCGGCAGCAGTCTGAGCCAGAGCCTGAGACCCAATACCTGCAGCAGCCAGAGGTGGCGCTATGTGAGGGTGGAGGAGAGGAGGTGGAGATCCAGGAGGTGCTGATCCAGGAGGAGCAGCTTCAGCAAGAGGTGCAGCTTCAGCAAGAGGTGCAGCTTCAGCAAGAGGTGCAGCTTCAGCAGGAGGTGCAGCTTCAGCAGGAGGTGCAGCTTCAGCAGGAGGTGCAACTTCAGCAGGAAGAGCAGCTTCAGCAGGAGGAGCAGCTTCAGCAGGAGGTGCAGCTTCAGCAGGAGGTGCAGCTTCAGCAGGAAGTGCAGCAGTTGGTGGTGGTGCAGATGGGAGAGGTGCAGATGGGGGAGGTGCAGGTAGAGGCCCCCATGGTGGAGCTGACCCCAGAAACCCTTGGCCTCCCCGCGGACATGACGGCCCTGGACTTTGACTATGACTTCACTTTTGAATGAGACCAGCAGCCCCAGACCAGTAGCCCCAGACCAGGAGCCCCAGACCAGGACCCTCAGACCAGGACCCCCAGAAAGTGCTAACACAAACCCAAATGAACCTCTCCTTCTGGACTCTTGACCTTTTGTAAATATTTTGCTTCTGTGATGAAAAACGCTTCAGAGAATTCTGTTCAATGTTTTTGTTTTCAAACTCTGCTTTAAAGTCATTAAAGTCAATATTACACAGTTTTCAGAGTTTGGGTCGTCCCACATGTCTGTGTCCCGTGGGATTACGGATTATTCGTTTTTACGGTTTGAGATCATGAATCTGGTCAAACCCAGTCCACTACTGTCCAGACCCAGTACCGGTCCTGGTACAGACTCGGTTACGGTCCTAGTCCAGACCCAGTGATTCTCTTGGAGCTGTTTAGTTGTAGATTTAGCTTCAGAACTTTTTTATGTTTTTTCCACAAACGTTTGTTGTTTTTGCTGATGTCTGATTTAAACTGAAGCAAATAAACACATATTTAAACATGTGGCTTTTCTTTCACCGGAATTTACAAACATGAGGGCCGCAATCGAGAGGCCCCTAGTGGAGGTCAGTGAAGTTAAAGTAAAAATAGAATACATTATAAAAACAAAAAATCTTCATAACATTTCTGAAAATTGCAACCATGTACAAGCAATGGCATAAGTTTGGTTTCAGACTTGGTGGGGACACACAGTGAGGGTAAAGAGACTATTACAAAGGGCAGGGGACTGATGAAATGAGAGAATAAGCTCTTATGGTGAAGGTACTGGTCTGGACTGTAGCCTCCTGAGGAGAGTGTTGGAACAGTATGTGCAACAGATTTCATCAAGAGCTGAACTGATCTGTGGTAAAATGACGCAACCAAATATGGACAGAAAACAGGACTTCCTCTAGAAGCTGTGAACAGGAAGTGGAGAGATGGCACCGCTTCTGATGCTCTCTGTGTTTCTGGGTAAGAATGATATTAATATTTACTGTCTATGGTAAGAACTCCATATGTATGTGTATAATATGTAGTGTGTGTTTATTTGTTCAAATATTATGTAAACAATGCATTTGTAAAACGCTGCAGAAAAAGTGTAACAAAATCACACATCCTGCATGTCAGGTTCCACACACTGGAGAAAAGCTGCCCCAAACCATCGGTTTCCACCCCCATCTTCTGCACTTGCTAACCGCTCACTGATCGGAAAGTATCAGATGTCTGCACTGGTCTAAAACAGGTCTGTTCTAGGTCTTTTGGTTCAAATCCACGGAAGCCGAGTCCCTGGAGCGCCATGTGATGTGAGCGCAGACGACAGACGAGTCCAGCAGGTGGCGCTGTCTGCCGCGATCTCCTTCAACAATCAATCCAATGACAGCTTTCTGTTCAAGCCCAAGCGAATCACCAGAGCTCAGAGACAGGTGAGGGCGGGGCTAAGGAAGCATGAGTCCCGGGTTGCCGTGGTTACAGGTTGCCGTGGTTACAGGTGGTGCGTGGCCTGCTGTTCTCTCTGGATCTGGTTCTCTGCAGAAGTGTTTGTCGCAAACAAGAAGAAAAACATCTGAAGGAATGCGACGAGCAACCGGCGGGAAAACTGCACCAGGTAATCAGGGTATTGTGGGAGGAACAGGGGCTGGTATCACCTGCAGGAGAAGCATTTGTTCTGACTGTTTAACAGGGTCAGACCAGTGTGGGCGGGTCCCAGCCATAGACTGTATAGTCCCAGCTCACAGGTCCATGACATTGACACGCTGTAGTCTGGCTCTTTGCTGGTGGTGTTGTACAAGAAACAGAATTATCCAGAGAATTCTTACAACGCCTTGTTTCGTATGGAAAACGCCTTTACGGCCTGGTCCAAAAGTCGCTCTTGACTCAGCGCTACATTCTAGATGCTGTTGTTAATAATAATAATAATGTAATCAAAGACGCTTCACATGTAATTGTTCTTTCACTTCATACATGGTGGTGATTAACTACTGCAGCCACAGTTGCCCTGGGGCACATTGACCATGTTGCTGAAGGATTAATTTTTTGAATGCACTTGTTAAATGTCTGCAGAAGGGAAAAGTTATGTCACTAGATTTTCAATGGAGAATTTCTTCTGAATGAATACTTCTGATCAATCAGTTATTATATGGTCATATCTGGATTTACAAAGACAATATGACATACAAACTGCAGGATCACACAGCAATAAACCAGATTTAAGCCTGAAATGGTGAATGTGGTTTTTGGTGTCCGCTCTGACCTACAAGTAGATTAAAATTACATAAATAAAGCCTGAGATAACAATAAAATGAACGTGTTTCCAGGAAGTCCAGTGTCATGTGGAGCAGTGGGAGGAGCCATGGAGTCACCGCAGCGTCACGCAAAGATTCTGCTGCCTCGGCCAATCAGAGGGAAGAGTCTGCTTGCGCTAGACCTCACATAATTGCCTGATCTTCTCTGCAGGATATCATGTAGCTTAACATTTGGAGTTCACATTTTTTATTCAAATATTTTACTTCTGCAAAAAGGAACAATGTGCAGTTTGTGAATGAATAAAATTTCTAAATGGAATCCTCACATTTTTAACCAGACTTTAACACAGCAAGAGGAGGGGAGCAGAGAGATGGAGGAGCTGAGAGAAGGTAATGGAGTAGTAGCAGAGGTAAATGTTTAATATAAAAAGCCTCAGTTTTGTTCAAATCTTTTATTTTTTCAATCTGCGGCATCAGGAATGCTTCTGACACGTGATTGGCTCATGCCCTCATCACGTGACTCACATACAAACCCCTCCCTTTCACATGCTAGCCCCTCCCACCCCTGAATGTGTCCAATGACAATAGCCCTTCACATCAGAAACAGACATCTTAATTGGCTCAAAGCTCCAACCAATGACGAGCGGACGTTCACATTGGGGGCGAGCTTTACCATTTCATTTATTTTTTATTTAAAAAAGACATAAAAATAAAACAAGTCACATGATCAGGATGCAGGTTTGATTGGCTGCTTGTACTTGGGAGAAGTCCACAAACTCCACCCTCTTCAGGAGAGGGAGGGGCTAAGAGGGCGGAGTCAGAGGGGGAGTCGGCTCCAGACTGTCCATCAAACTGAGTGTGTCAGAGGTGGGCGGAGTCAGGGCAGGCTCTGGCTCCCCATTAGCTGTGGGTGTAGTCTCCACAGGGGGAGGAGCCTTGGGGGCTGGGCCAGTGCTACTCTCCACCAATCGCCACTGCAGCACGCTGGTATCCTTCCCACCCGTTGAGATCAGGTGACTGTCAGCGAATAGGAAGCTGACATTTGTCACATGACTCGAGTGAGCGCTGTATTTGTGACTGGGAGCCTAGAGGTAATACAGAGGTCAGAGGTCACACATAGGCCACAGGGTGTGTATGTGTGTTACCTTCGGCGTGCTGCAGGGGTAGGAGAACAGATGAACTTTGCAAAAGTCGTCAGCCAGAGCAATGACTCGACGATTATGAGACCGAACCAGAGCATTAATGTCTGTACCATCTGAGCCCTCAGGCCACACCCCTGAGGAGGACAGGAGAAACAAGAGTAACGCTAGAAGTAACAGTAGCAGTAGTATTAGTATGAGACACTGACCAAACACGTGGAAGCCCAGGACACAGGTGTACGTGGCCCAGTCGATGTCTTTACAGTCGGAACGATTCCTGATCTGAGAACAGCCATTCACCACATCCCCTGTACACAGTACTGTAGTAAGTACTACAAAAGTACTGCAGATAAAGTATAGGATCTTTCTGCTGTATGTTTCCATAAATGCATCAACTCGCGTGTGTGTACTCACAGTAGAGAATCTCATAGTCTCCAGAGTTGGACATGATGAAGCTGTTGTCAGGAGACCAGTCCAAGTGAGTGATGTAACTGGAGTGTCCCTGAGCAGCAGGACAGTATCAGTATCAGGAGTAACAAGAACAGGAGAAACGGTATCAATACTCGCACTCACCGAGCACTTGTTGTAGCGGTTATACTTGCGTCCGTTCTCAGATACGGTGTACAGGTAAATGAAGTTGTCATGTGACCCCACAGCAAGCAAGCTCCCGTCTGCAAAGTGTCATGGGAAACAAGAGTATAGTACAGACCCGCACCTTAAACCAGAACTCTTGCCCATGACCCATAACACTCGCCCGCAACCCTGACCCATGACGTACCGGTGGAGAAGCGCAGCACTGAAAGTTGCTCGTTTCCATCTGTGTGAATCGCCACAAGGTCAGTGGTCTCTGCGTCCAGAACGTACCACCTACAGGAGACAAGGATTAAACAGGGATTAGAGATTACAGGGATTACATTTTATTTTCTACATTTGGATAAAGCCTATTTTTGTGTAGAATCTAGAGGGACCCCAGTTATGAATAATGATGTTCCCATCTCCGCTCCACTCTGACCTTAGCGATGGACCCGCTGCAGTTTGCCTACCGGCCGGGCATCGAAATTAGAGACACTACCTCACAGACAGACCCCAGTTTGTGAGAACCATGGACTTTCTGTTTGAGGTCCTGACCTACAGTGTGGGGCCATCCTCAACACTGCAGACTTCAGACACAACACAGACAGTTGTGTCCTACAAAAGTTCTCTGACGACTCATCATCGGACTCTGCTCCAAGGACAATGACACAGAGGACTAATACAGGACTTTGTGGACTGGTGGCAGCGAAACCACCTCCTCATCAATGCGGCAAAGACCAAGGAGATGGTGGTGGATTTCCGCAGACGTCACTCTAACGCTCCAGCCCTAGTGAACATCCATGGAAGGGACATTGACAGAGTGGACTCTTGCAAGTACCTGGGTGTTCATCTGAACCACAAACTGGACTGGACTCCAAATAGGAAAAAGGATGGTCCCAGTGTTGACCCCTGAGGGACTCCATATTAAAAACAGTTTTGTACTCACTTCCCGGAATGAGTCCCGATCACGACCACGTTCCCACTCGGGTGAAACTCTGCACAGTGTCCATGTTCCTGCAAGAAACAAAGTCCTGAGCACCCCCTCACCTCCAGACTCCTGCTCCCCCTCAGTTCCAAACTCCTCCTACCCCCTCCCCCCTCACCTCCAGACTCCTCCACCCCCTTCACCTCCAGATTCTTGCTTCCCATCCTCTCCCCTCACCTCCAGACTCCTGCTCCACCTCAGCCTGTGCTCCCGTGCGTCCCACAGACAGACCAGTCGGTCCTGAGCGCAGGTTAGGAACAGGTCTGCGCTCGGGTGACTTGCCAAACCCCAGAGCTCGTCCGTATGTCCCTGCAACGACAGACAAAGCCTGATCAGTCCTGGCCTAGTTTGGTCTTTGTCCTCTCCTGGTACCAGTCCTGGTTGCAGTCCTGGTCCTCTCCTGGTTCCAGTCCTCCTCTGGTCAGTACCTGAACCTCCACGGTGAAGCCCTCTGTGAAGGTTCCCCTCAGGATAAAGTTCTTTGAAGTTCCCACTAAAACCTCGTCTCCTTTTCCCTCAGCAACTGCACGGATACTGCCGAACGCCTCGGGTACCTGAGACAGAACAGGGTCATACAGGGGCCCTAGGCTGAGGCAGACACCATAGAAAATGGACGCTGGTAAAAATGTGATGTATTACCACTGTTAATGATGCATTTAACCATCTATAAAAGGTTAAGCTTCAGGATTTTCCTAAAATATACAAAATAAAATTGGTGTGTGTGAGTGCACGTGCGTGTACCTCCATCTCCTTCTCTGCTCTCAGGCTGTGGTCCCATAGAACCACTCTTCTGTCCTTTGATCCTCCACTGAGCACAGCGCCCCCTCTGGTGTCACTGAGGCAGAACACACTGCCCTCATGGGCCTTGACCTGCCGTGTGATGTGGTAGGCTGCAGTGGACACAGGTCAGAGGTCACATTCAGTCACATGGTCCTGAGGTCAGAGGTCACATGGTACCTCTCAGGCCTTTGCTGCTGGCCGTGTCTGCAGTTCTGCTCCACACCAACAGGGCGCCCCCCGAGTCTCCAGTCAGAATGTCCCCACTCTGCAGGAAGGCCACGCACTGGACGAACTTTGGCTTTTCCAATTTCTACACAAACACATGACATACACCAGCGTTTAATGGCCTCGCATTACACTTGTGTTACAGATTCTTCTGTGCCAAATAAACGTAGAGCTGGGCGATAAAAAATGGAGGCAATAGAATGTTTGATAATTTCACTTAATGTTAGATAAGTGGCGACAGTGGCTCAGTTGGTAGAGCATTGGCCTTCAGGCCTGAAGGTCGTGGGTTCAATTCCCACCTCTACACCTTCTCCACCGACTCCCACTGATGACTGCTGTCGTTGTGTCCTTGGGCAAGACACTTAACCCCACTTTGCCTAAAGCCCCCACTGAAAGATCAAGGCTATGCTCACACTCAGAGAGCAGCCGTCCTCCTGTGGACTCACCACCTGCAGAGGGTCAGTGAGGGGCTGGTGCTATGAGATTTGGGTGGTATCTCTGATTGCCACCCCCCTGACCCAGAAATGGATTAAAGGGTAGAAAATGGATGGATGGATGGATGGGTTAGATAAAAAAAAAAAGCAGGACAACAATCCGAGCCAGAAGTACCCAGCATTCTGGGGGAACTAGGCAGAGGCTTCTCGACCCATCACGGCCGAGCATGCACCAAAAGGCATTCTGGGAAATGCAAAAAGAAAAAAAAACGAACAACGGCTGGCTAACAAGGAGGGGTGAGTGCAGCACCATGGATCTATAATAACATAATAGCACGAGAGGAAATTGAAAATAAGAAAGGAAAGGTCATGTCATCAGTTTGGCAAATTTTGAAAGGTCGTCGCCCCTACCAAGACTGGGAACACACAAAAAATTAAAATAATTATCAATATATCATTTATCATATAGATTTCAGCCATATCGCCCAGCCCTAGTTTTATTGTGTCCTTAAACACGTGGCCCCCGTCCGGTCCGGGCCCCCGTCCGGTCCGGGTCTATATTGTACTTACCCCGAAGATCCCCTGTTTGCGTTGGAGGCTGTTGTTGTTCCACGTCCAGAAGAAAATGTGAGATTTTCCACAGGTGACGATGGAGGCGGAGTCTGTTGGGTGAAACTCCACCCCCAGCACCAATTCATTGGTTGTCTGTATAAACACATGACATCATCAAGAGGGGACAAAGGGGGGAGAACAGGACAGAGAAGAGAGGAGGAAAGGGGGGACAGAGGAGAGAGGCGTTAGGATAGGAGAAAGGAGGGAGGAGGGAGGACAGGAGGGAGGACAGGAGGGAAGACAGGAGGGAAGACAGAGGAGAGAAGACAGAGGGGCGAGGGGAAGGATAGATACCTTGATTTCAGCCACTTTCTGTTTTCGGTTCCAGTCCCAAACTGTCAACATGTGGTCGTTACAGTCGTCCACCACGGCAAGGTGCACGCCTGAGTCCTACACAGGAGAGAGGGAGGAAAGAGGAGGGGGAGGGTGGGGGAGGGACAGGGTGGAGGAGGGGGGACAGGGGGGACACCGGGTCAGAGGCTGAACATGAAGCAGAATTATGTCAGAAAGGGTTTTTTTTTTTGCCAGTCCCTGTTGTGCGCATGTGTTGTGTGCGCATGTGTTGTGTGCGCATGTGTTGTGTGCGCATGTGTTGTGTGTGCGCATGTGTTGTGTGTGCGCATGTGTTGTGTGTGCGCATGTGTTGTGTGTGCGCATGTGTTGTGTGTGCGCATTGGACTTACAGCTTTAGAAAAGGCCAGTGAGCCGACTCCACGCTCGAATGTACCCTGTCCCACGACCTGCAGCGTGGACAGACTCACACTGTCCCAGACTCTGACGTGAGGAGCCAGCGCCTGCAACACACGTACAGTTTATATCTATACACATTGTGTTACAGACTCACAAAACCCACACACTGTGGTTTATATCTATATAAAGTGTGACTCACTCGTCCGTCTTTGTCGACTCCTGCGATCTGTCCTGTTGCGACTCGAATCTTATCAGGATGAAGAGCCAGACTGTGGACAAGTATTTATACTGATAATAATGCAATAGTATTAGTACTGCAGTAATATTGCAGTAGTATAGTCGAAGTATAGTAGTACTGCACTAGTATTTTAGAAGTATAGTACCACTTGACGCAGTCGCTGTGGCCGATATAGTGACGCTGAGTTCGTTCTTCACTGTTGAACAAAACGACGACTGAAGCAATGAAGTAAACAGTTTCTCCGGTCGGCAGCAGGAACACGTTCGCTCTGCAGTCTCTGCCACGGTACCCGTATCTGAGGGAGGGTTAGGGTACTAGTATACTTCAGCTTTACAGTACTGCGGCAGTGGCACAGGAGAGCATAATCACTGTTTACTCTTACACTGAGCTTTGATAACAGGCGACTGTTGGGAGAGTACTGCGAGGAGTACTGCGAGGAGTACTGCGAGGGGTGTTGTGAGGAGTACTGCGAGGGGTGCTGCGAGGAGTACTGCGAGGAGTGTTGTGAGGAGTACTGTGAGGGGTACTGTGAGGAGTACTGCGAGGGGTACTGTGAGAAGTACTGCGAGGGGTGTTGTGAGGAGTACTGCGAGGGGTGTTGTGAGGAGTACTGCGAGGGGTGTTGTGAGGAGTACTGCGAGGGGTGTTGTGAGGAGTACTGCGAGGGGTGTTGTGAGGAGTACTGCGAGGGGTGTTGTGAGGAGTACTGCGAGGGGTGTTGTGAGGAGTACTGCGAGGGGTGTTGTGAGGAGTACTGCTGCGAGGGGTGTTGTGAGGAGTACTGCTGAGGGGTGTTGTGAGGAGTACTGCGAGGGGTGTTGTGAGGAGTACTGCGAGGGGTGTTGTGAGAAGTACTGCGAGGGGTGTTGTGAGGAGTACTGCGAGGGGTGTTGTGAGAAGTACTGCGAGGGGTGTTGTGAGGAGTACTGCGAGGGGTGCTGTGAGAAGTACTGTGAGGGGTGTTGTGAGGACAGCGCAACCTTTCACTTTCAAACACTGATATAAACAGTTTTATTCTAACCTTCATTTCCCTCTGCGACCTCTAAAAGAGAAGAGTCGAATAGTTCCAATACTTTCCCTGAGTATCAGGCAGCACAGAAGGATACGCCCACTCCAGTTTGAGACGCTCTGGAGGCAGCTCCGTCTTCATGTCATTGTAGTTTTCAACATCTGACGGAATAAACATCGTGATGGGACGGCCGCGCATGAACATCTTTATGACGTTCCCCTCTGGAAACACAATACAATGAGTACACACACACACGTATAAGTACACACACAGACTCCAGCTTCAGTCATTGTGATCTTCCTGTTAGCGTCACTCACCTGCCTGCGTCTCTTTGGTCTTTTCTCTGGTGGACATTTTGGCTGATGAATGAGACACGACATAATGAGAAAATAAAAGTATAACATGAAATGGTGAAACAAGTGAATGCACAAACACAGGAGGGAGCAGCGGTTCTCAAAGTGTGGTCAGAGAATATCTAAATCAGACCCCGAGAGCCTCTGCAGACAATGGAATGAGAGAAAAGACAGCTCTAAAACTCTACACTATTCTGTTGCTTTAAAGCTAGAGGGATCTAACTACAGACCATCTACTCACCACAAAGCCCACACCTCCCTAAGATCTGCGGACCACGAAAGTGTTATCAGTTTGAATAGAGCACTTTAATGTTTTTGCACTTGTACAGATCTGTTTTAGTTGGTCAACTTCACAGTGACATTTGTTTACTGTTTTTAAAAATTTGTTTTATTTTTGTCTTTTAATATTGTTTTATGTCTGTACTTGTCCTGTGTACACTGGGAACTTTTACCAATGTATTCCAATGTAGTGTTACTGCAAATGGCGAATAAATGAATCTGAATCTGTGTGTTAGCCGGTTCAAGTGGTCTATGAGGACGCGTGTGTGTGGTCTCTGAGGACGCGTGTGTGTGGTCTCTGAGGACGCGTGTGTGTGGTCTCTGAGGACGCGTGTGTGTGGTCTCTGAGGACGCGTGTGTGTGGTCTCTGAGGACGCGTGTGTGTGGTCTCTGAGGACGCGTGTGTGTGGTCTCTGAGGACGCGTGTGTGTGGTCTCTGAGGACGCGTGTGTGTGGTCTCTGAGGACGCGTGTGTGTGGTCTCTGAGGACGCTGTGTGGTGTGTGTGGTCTCTGAGGACGCGTGTGTGTGGTCTCTGAGGACGCGTGTGTGTGGTCTCTGAGGACGCGTGTGTGTGGTCTCTGAGGACGCGTGTGTGTGGTCTCTGAGGACGCGTGTGTGTGGTCTCTGAGGACGCGTGTGTGTGGTCTCTGAGGACGCGTGTGTGTGGTCTCTGAGGACGCGTGTGTGTGGTCTCTGAGGACGCGTGTGTGTGGTCTCTGAGGACGCGTGTGTGTGGTCTCTGAGGACGCGTGTGTGTGGTCTCTGAGGACGCGTGTGTGTGTGGGTCTCTGAGGACGCGTGTGTGTGGTCTCTGAGGACGCGTGTGTGTGGTCTCTGAGGACGCGTGTGTGTGGTCTCTGAGGACGCGTGTGTGTGGTCTCTGAGGACGTGTGTGTGGTCTCTGAGGACGCGTGTGTGTGGTCTCTGAGGACGGTGTGTGGTCTATGAGGACGTGTGTCTGGTCTGAGACGGTGTGTCTGGTCTATGAGGACGTGTGTCTGGTCTATGAGGACGTGTGTGGTCTATGAGGACGTGTGTGTGGCTCTATGAGGACGTGTGTGTCTATGAGGACGTGTGTGGTCTGTGAGGAGTGTGTGGTCTATGAGACGTGTGTGGTCTATGAGGACGTGTGTGTGGTCTATGAGGACGTGTGTGTGGTCTATGAGGACGTGTGTGTGGTCTATGAGGACGTGTGTGTGGTCTATGAGGACGTGTGTGTGGTCTATGAGGACGTGTGTGTGGTCTATGAGGACGTGTGTGTGGTCTATGAGGACGTGTGTGTGGTCTATGAGGACGTGTGTGTGGTCTATGAGGACGTGTGTGTGTGGTCTATGAGGACGTGTGTGTGGTCTATGAGGACGTGTGTGTGGTCTATGAGGACGTGTGTGTGGTCTATGAGGACGTGTGTGTGGTCTATGAGGACGTGTGTGTGGTCTATGAGGACGTGTGTGTGGTCTATGAGGACGTGTGTGGTCTCTGAGGACATGTGTGTGGTCTATGAGGACATGTGTGTGGTCTATGAGGACGTTTGTCTGGTCTATGAGGACGTGTGTGTGTGGTCTCTGAGGACGTGTGTGTGTGGTCTCTGAGGACGTGTGTGTGTGGTCTCTGAGGACGTGTGTCTGGTCTATGAGGACGTGTGTCTGGTCTATGAGGACGTGTGAGAGTGGTCTCTGAGGACGTGTGTGTGTGGTCTCTGAGGACGTGTGTGTGGTCTATGAGGACGTGTGTCTGGTCTATGAGGACGTGTGAGAGTGGTCTATGAGGACGTGTGTGTGTGACTCACCTGGACTCACTACTGGATCTTTGCTCCTGAAACATAATTATAATTATTATTAGTATTTACTTTTCCCTTTGTTTAAACAGTATCATTACACAACATGGTTATGGTTCCTAACCAGCAGATTAATAATAATAATAATAATAAATCTGTTTTATATAGCGCTTTTTTGGACACTCAAAGACGCTTCACATGTCATTATTCTTTCACTCCATACACGGTGGTGATAAACTACTGACAGAAGCGAGGCAACCAGTCTGTGCCATCGGCCCCTCCGACCACCACCAACCATTCATACACACACCAGACTCATTCTAGGCAATGGGGGTGAAGTGTCTTGCCTAAGGACACAACAGCAGTTTGGCACTTTACAGCCGCAGCCGCCCCACTTGTGGCTGGTGTTCCCAGACCTTAAGTGTCTTGCCAAGGACACAACGACAGCAGGAGTCGATAGTGAAAGTCTTGATGGCTCGAACCCACGACCTTCTAGCTCAAAGGCCAATGCTCTACCAACTGAGCTACTGCCGCCCCATATATAAGTACTTTGAGACACACAGGGACAAGTCATTTTCAAATCAATACTGTTCAACTCTTTACATGGATTTCAGCGTTACAGTGAATGTGTTTCCATGAATGTGTTCACATGACCAAAGACGGAGGTGTCTGTGGGGGAGGTCAGAGTGGGCGAACTCACCTATGCGCCTGCTTAGCAACGCGCGCTAACACTTTGGACGTGGAGGCGACGCGGTGCAGGCGGTCATCATCTCGATCCAGTGAGCGCCGCGAGCTGCCGCCTCTGAAGGAGAACACAGCCAATCACATCTCATTTACATATGGTAATGACTCAAACCAACGCCGCTGCCAGACGAGCCAATAATCAATAATAACGTGTATGGATTGTACTATTGCTAGAGTTGAGAAAGTCCGACTATGAGGACGGGGATATCCTCGTAATCGGACTCAGGAGCCGAATGGGCCGTCAGAGCTCAGGGCATCGGTTTGGTATTGGTCAAAGTCAGGATCAGAGGTCACACAGGTTAGACAGAAAACAGAGGTGAGAGAAAGACTGCATTTCCCACAATACACCTGTGACATACATGGTTAGCGGACAGAAAGTTGAAGTCAGGGTTAGAGGAAGACCGGGTTCAGACCGCGTTCAGACCGGATAGACAGACTGGGTTAGTGCAAAAGCAAAGCAAGCTTTAGATCCGGTTCAGTCAGGACCTTTTTACTGGAGTCTGGACTTTGGATTCTGTCCTGGACTCGGTCTTGGGTTCCGTAGACCTGGACTCTGAGGATTGAGACCTGGGCTGGTCCTGGGTCTGGTCCAGGTCGGCTCTGGACTGGGACTTGTGCAGAGACTCCTTCCTCTTCTCTGTTCCGCTGTTTGGGTTTGAATTATTATTAATTATTTATATTTGACTCAAAACCAGGAAATCTCTCCAGAAGAGCTTTGTAGCTGTCTGGGACTGGGTCTGGGTCTTGTGGTCTCAGTTTTGTAATCTGGTGGTCTCGGCGTCCAGGTCTTGTCCTGGGTCTCGTCCCGGGTCTCACCTCTTGGCGGCTGAGGACAGTGTCTCCTTTCGGGTCACGGATCCAGACTCTCGGTCTCTGCGTCTCCCGTGGGTGCTCCCCCTCGAGGGCCCATGGGTGCTCCCCGCTCCTCCCCCGTTCGGGAGACAGGAGAGAGAGTAGGCCTCCCGCATCGAGCCTGAGGAACCACACACTCATCAGGGACTAGCTCCTGAGCCTTTCATTCTGTGCTTTGAACCTGTACCTTTGCTCTGCCTCTTGCTCTCCTCAGATTGGCCAACTGTACCTTTGCTCTCCTTCATTTGAATGACTATACATTTGCTCTCCTCCGATTGGCCAATTGTACCTTTGCTCTCCTTCGTTTGAATGACTATACATTTGCTCATCTCCGATTGGCCGACTGTACTTTCGCTCTTCCTCCCACTCCCCCGATTGGTAGACTGTACCTTTGCTCTGCCTCTTGCTCTCCTCTGATTGGCTGAGGCGGCGGATGACATCAGCTAGTGCTGCCTTGAGCACAGTGAGCTCGTCCTCCTGTGATTGGACCCGCAGCTCAAGAGCGCACACACGAGCGTGAACGTCGGCGTCGAGCGCACACACCTGCGCCTCGCTCTCCTCGTGCAGGTCTTCATCTGAGAAACACACACACCAGCTTTATTTCTCGCTGTCAGCTGAGGTTGAGCTGTTTTAGTTTACATTGAGTTCTATGGGACTTTTTTCTGGGTAGCCCATGTGATTTAGTCTGCAGTACCACAGCGCCCCCTGTGGCCATTGGTGGGACAGCTATAAGCTAGTAATAACTTATCCAGATATTATTATACATCCATGGGAATAGCTCTCGCTCTGAATAATAATTACAAGTTTAACCAAACTGCACTATAGAAGTATTTCACAGACGGTAACATCACAAATACAATGAATGTTGTTCTTGGCCTGCCTTGTGTACACTCGCGCTCCACGGCAGGGCAAAACTACAGACCCCAAGCAGCAGAGCCCACAAGAAACTGCTCAAATCCTCTGGTCTCTTTCTCTCTCTGGTCAGTCTCTCTTTTTCTCTCTGGTCTCTCTCACACACACCATTAGAACCTCCAGAATCAGGATGTATCAAACATCATCCAGCCAACTTCAGGTGCACCAGATGTGACTCCAGGTGTTTTATCACAGTGGTTCCCAAAGTTAAGGCTACAAGACCAAGTCTGAACCAGGACTGAACCAGGTCTAAATCAGGTCCAAGTCAAAACCAGGACTGAATTACCGGAAGTAGTCTGGACCACTTCCGGTGCCTTTGTTCTCCTCACGCACGCGCTCAGGGGGCGGGGTCTGCGGGTGACACGTGGAGAGCCAGGCGCGTGCATATAGCCGTGTGCGCGTGCATGTGACCGTGTGCGCGTGCACGTCTTACCTATAGACCCGTCCATCGTGCGCGTGACCTGCTACCTGCGCGCGCCTCGGCTTGTTGTTTCCTGCGCAGACACGAGCGGCGCGTGCACGAGGTCCCGCCAGTGGAGAGCGCTTAAACCGGTCCAACCCGGACTGCACCGGGCTAAAGCAGGTCTGAACCCGGGCTGAAGGAAGCGGCTCTAGAGGGTCCAAGACAGGTCTTTAGCAGGTCTGGACCAGGTCTGAACCAGGTCTCACTCTGCAGACGAGCTTCCGACTCCGCCTCTGCTGTAAACATCGCGAGATTTCCTCCTCTGTCCTGTGTGTGTTTACCATAGACTGTATATATTATAGGAACTGTGTTTACTGTCTATGGCGTGTGTGTAAGTGTGAGTGTGTGTGTGTGCGTGTGTGTATTGTGGTACATCTATGGGTACACCCCCTAAGTACAGTCTATAAGTACAGTCTATGGCACAACCTAAAGTCCTGATGCAGGAAGTTTTCAGTACAGTGCATAAACTGTAAATATATGAATAACAATAATAATGTTGCACTTCCTGTTTTATAATTCATTAATTCATCTATTGTTGGTGAAACAAGGCAAATGTTTTAATTTGCTACAAAATAAATCACGGTTTATTCAAATCATTTCAATGTTGACGTTTATTTATTAATAAGTTTATTTGAATAGGGACAAGTATGTCACATAAGCTCATGTTACATACTACAACATTTTAGCCAAAGCTAATTCTCAATGTCCGTCCCTAGTTGGGCCTTTACATAAAAATTAAACAATACATGGTTAAAACATAATTAAAACACATATCATGATACAGTACAACACAAACACAACAGAGCAGACGGTCAGTGGTCACATTTCTGACCTCTGATTAAAGAGTCTTTAAGTTCGTGTTTGAAAGGGACCCAGTTTGACTCTCCCTTCAGGTCAATTTGGAAAGAGAAGCGGAAGTGTTGTGAAAGGACAGAGGCGGAAGTGCAGCCGGGGTTAATCTTCTTTATTTTGTCTTTAAAAGTTTGTTCATCGTTGTTGTTGTTGTTATTGTTGACTCCCCCCCTCGGCTCTGAGCTCCGCTGCGGGACACAGGTGAGGGTTGCTCCGGGGAACTCTGTTAGCATCTGCTCAGTGTAAATAAACCACAGTGAAGTTAATGAAAAACGCATGTTTTCAGTTACTGACAGAGGACGTTGCGGTAGAAGACAGAAGTAACTAAGTATTTTTACTTTTTACTACCCACATTTCTGCTCTTTCTGCTGCTTACATTTTAAAAGGACGAGTTTCTGTGCTGTTATGGTTAGCCATGCTTTTTAGTGCAGACGCGGTTGTTGGCTGCAAATGATGGTGGAAAATAAGTATTGGGTCAATAACAAAAGTTAATCTCAATATTTTATTATGATATACCCTTTGTTGGCAATGACAGAGCTCAAACGTTTTCTGTAAGTCTTCACAAGGTTTTCACACACAGTTGCTGGTGTTTTGGCCCATTCCTCTATGCAGACCTCTGATGTTATGGGGCTGTCGCTGGGCTACACGGACCTGCAACTCCCACCAAAGATTTTCTTTGGGGTTGAGATCTGGAGACTGGCTAGGCCACTCAAGGACCTTGAAATGTTTCCACTCCTTTGTTGTGATTAAAATCTCATCCCGTGAGATTTTGTTTGGAGCCCCAGATTGAGGGAGATTATCATTGGTCTTGTCTGTCTTCCATTTTCTAATTATTGCTCCCACAGTGGATTTCTTCACACCAAGCTGCTTACCTATTCCCATCCTGGTGCAGGTCTACAAAAGGTCTTTGACAGCTCTTTGGTCTTGGCCCTAGTGGAGTTTGGAGTGTGACTGTGTAAGGTTGTGGACAGGTGTCTTTCCTACTGATAACGAGTTTAAACAGGTGTGATTTATTGCTTGTTTTTAAGTGACCAATTATTATTTTTTATTTTTTTCAAATGTACAAATAAGATTTTTTTGTTTTCTCATACTGTCCCTCATAGTTGAGGTGTATCAATGTCTACAGGCCTCTCATGATTTTAAGTAGGGGGAACTTTCACAATTGGTGGCTGACTAAATACTTGTTTGCCACACTGTATGTGTTACATATGTAACATCTGTAACACGTGTTTTATGTGATACACCAAAACATCACGTGGAAAATCACAGACTTCTTTTCTTGTAATGACGTGTTCAGCTCCAAACATTTTAGAAATCCAGAGCCATAAACCCATTTAAACACATTTACCAACTGAGATGTAGCTCAGTGTTGCTGCTGCTGCTGTCAAAAGCCATGCATGCACTAAAATACCGCTGTAGAGAGACCTGAGAGTGACCATAATCTCTCTTCTCATGTCTTATGGCGGCACTGCCTGAATGGATAGCACTCTCTCAGTAAGAAGGTCCTGGGTTCGGATCCCGTTCGGAACAGGGCCTTTCTGAGTGGAGTTTGTATGTTCTCCCTGTGTCTGCGTAGGTTTCCTCCAGGTACTCCAGTCTCCCCTACCACTAAAAGCATGTACAATAGGTCTGCCATGCGCCTCCTGTACTGGCGACTCTGCTCCCATCTCTGTGTGGAGTGAGAGGACAAATGGCCACAACCGCTTTGTGACTCTGATCAGGGAAACGTTGTTTGAGCAGCGGAACGGCAAAAAGTGATTTTAAAAAAATATATAAATATAGATTACTTACTTACTCTGTCCTCTGTCTTGCTCCTCGCTGCAGTGATGGTTGTTATGTGTTGCAGATGTACTATTACAGATATGCAAACGCAGAGGTCAGCTGCTGCTACAAGTACCTCATGTTCAGCTACAACATCATCTTTTGGGTACACACGCGCGCACACACACACGCAGACAAGCTCACACACACACACGCTCACACACACACACAGAGACACAGGCCTATGAGCCAGAGTGTGTGTCTGACTTCCATTTGTATTGCAGTTATTGGGAGCCGCTCTCATCGCAGCAGGACTGTGGGCCTGGAGTGAGAAGGTACCCGTAACCTGACCCTCAGGACTCTGGTCTCTCTCTGGTCTTTCTCTGGTCTTTCTCTCTGATATCTGTGGTCTCTCTCTCTGGTCTTTCTCTCTGATATCTGTGGTCTCTCTCTCTGGTCTCTCTCTGGTCTCTCTCTCTGATATATGTGGTCTCTCTCTTTGGTCTCTCTCTGGTCTCTCTCTGGTCTTTCTCTCTGATATCTGTGGTCTCTCTCTCTGGTCTCTCTCTGGTCTTTCTCTCTGATATCTGTGGTCTCTCTCTCTGGTCTCTCTCTGGTCTCTCTCTCTGATATCTGTGGTCTGGTCTCTCTCTGATATCTGTGGTCTCTCTCTCTGGTCTTTCTCTCTGATATCTGTGGTCTCTCTCTCTGGTCTCTCTCTGGTCTCTCTCTCTGATATCTGTGGTCTCTCTCTCTGGTCTCTCTCTGGTCTCTCTCTGGTCTCTCTCTGGTCTCTCTCTGGTCTCTCTCTGGTCTCTCTCTGGTCTCTCTCTCGTCTCTCCCTGTTCTCTTTCTGGTCTCTTGCTGGTCTCTCTCTCTCTCTCGTCTCATCTTGTCTCTTGTTTTAGGGAGTCCTTCAGGACCTGACTGCTGTGACCCGGGTCCGTGGTTTTGATCCGGTCTGGTTCGTCCTGATCTCTGGAGGAGTCATGTTTATTCTGGGTTTTTGTGGCTGTGTGGGAGCTCTGAGGGAGAACCTGTGTCTGCTGAAGACGGTGAGAACCTCCTCCTGCTCATCACACCTCCTCTACTCTCCCCACGGTCTCCTCACCTCCTCAACTCCTCTCCTCCTCTTCTCACTTCTTCTTTTTCTCTCCCCACACTCTACTCACCTCCTTCCCCTGTTTCCTCTCCTTACAGTCGCCTCACCTCCTCTCCTCTTTCTCCTCACCTCATCTCCTCTCTTCTCTCTCCACACCTCCTCTCCTCTTTCTCCTCTCCCCACAGTCTCCTCCTCTCTTCTCACTCCTTACCTCCTCTCCTTTCTCTTCTCCCCACAGTCTCCTCCTCTCTTCTCTCTCCACACCTCCTCTCCTTTCTCTTCTCCCCACAGTCTCCTCCTCTCTTCTCTCTCCTTACCTCCTCTCCTTTCTCTTCTCCCCACAGTCTCCTTACCTCATCTTCTCCTCTCTTCTCTGTCCTCCCTCCTCTTTCTCCTCTCCCCACAGTCTTCTCCTCTCTTCTCTGTCCTCACCTCCTCTTTCTCCTCTCCCCACAGTCTCCTCCTCTCTTCTCTCTCCACACCTCCTCTCCTTTCTCTTCTCCCCACAGTCTCCTCCTCTCTTCTCTCTCCTTACCTCCTCTCCTTTCTCTTCTCCCCACAGTCTCCTTACCTCATCTTCTCCTCTCTTCTCTGTCCTCACCTCCTCTTTCTCTTCTCCCCACAGTCTCCTTACCTCATCTTCTCCTCTCCTCTCTTTCCTTACCTCCTCTTTCTCTTCTCCCCACTGTCTCCTCACTTCCCCTCTCTCCCCACAGTTCTCCTCCCTCGTGGGCCTGATCTTCCTGGCAGAGCTTCTCCTTGTGGTTCTTCTCCTCGTGTTTCAGTCTCAGTTTTTTTCGTGGATTCAGTCGTTTTTCCTGAAAAACGTTCAAGCGTACAGAGACGACATCGACCTGCAGAACCTGATAGACTCCTTACAGACCACGGTGAGCACCTCCTCCTCTGCTCCTCCTCCTCCTCTGCACCTCTTCCTCTGCTTCACCTGTAATCTTCTTCTCCTCCTGCTGAGGTGCCAAGGCCCTGTCATGTGACCTCACCTTAGGCCTCCTGCTGCGGTCCCTGACCTCTGATCTGTGACCTCTGACACTAGGCCTCCTGCTGCGGTGCCTTGGGCCCTGATGACTGGGAGCTGAATCCTTATTTCTTGTGTAACTCAACAAATAAATCTAGAGAGAGATGTGGCGTCCCATTCTCTTGCTGCATCCTGGACCCTGCGGTGAGGCCTCAAACTCAAGTATTACTATAGTACTCGAGTATAACCGCTTTACTTGAGTACTTTCACAGTAACAGATTACTAATACTGCTGTTGTTTCAGGAGGCAGTACTGAACTCGCAGTGTGGATACGACGTCCGGAGCAGGAAACCACAGGTGTTCCATTCAGCTAGCAAGTTAGCATTCAGCTAGAGTAAACATCCAGCTAGAGTTAGCATCTAGCTAGAGTTAGCATTGTCCTTCTATATAAAGTCTATGGTGTGACCACTCTCTTTCCTCTCTCCTCTTCTCTCATCCTCTCCCCTCCCTCTCTCTAATTGGCTGTCCTCTCTGTGTCTTGCAGTCTGTTTGGTCGGAGCAGATTCACACTCGTGGTTGTATTTCTGCTCTTGAACAGTGGATCCCAGGGAATATGTACAGTGTAGCAGCAGTGTGTGTGGGCGTGAGCGTCCTGCAGGTACAGTGTGTCTCTGTGTCTATGTGTTGTGTGTCTCAGTCAGTGGGGGCGGGTCCACTCCTTGCCGGTGGGGGTAGACCGTTATTATAATAGATTCATGGGGTAGACCCAGAGAGAGATTTATTCAATTATTGTGTATGGCGTCTTCTTTCTTCTCAAAAACGTATGGTTCAAAAGTCAGCTCTTGGCCCAAAGCTACGTTCCACACATCTGGAACGTAGCTTTGGGCCAAGAGCTGGCTTTTGGACCATACGTTTAGGGGAGTATATATACATACATATTTTTTGGTCCAGTCTAGATAAGTCGCAGTGGACCTCAGAAGGCACTCCTCAAATGAATGGGCCTCCTGCCGGCTGACGCATGCACAAATGCCTTTTTTCAACATTTCCCTGCCATTTTGAAACTGCCCACAGAAGGCAGAGTGGTGGCACTTTCGTTTTAATGGTGGAGATAGGTGTGACTGTCCGTTAATATTTACGGTCTATGGTCTCAGTCAACCCCCGGTGATCCAAGATGGCGGTCTATTAAAATCAGTGGCTTGTGCTTTGTGGCGCTCTACCATGTGCACCAAAAGATTAGTGAAACTCGCCCTAGTTGGTTATGCCTCTGGTCCTCTCGGATCTGCGCTGTTGACGAGCTCCCATGATGCTTTGCTCCAAATACAAACGAGCATGGGTTTGTAGCTCTAATGCACGTGCACAGAGGGACAGCGTTCTGACCAATCAAAGCTACTGATCAGAAGGGAGCTAGAGCGGGAGGAAAACCAGCATAATTTGTGACACTAAAGTGTGGATTTAAAGAAAAGCGAAAGATTTAACTGGACAAGGGACAACAAAATCATCACAGAATCCTCCTTTATCAACGCTGCAGGTTCTCTGTCAGCTGAGGTCCTTCTGTTTTAGTGTTGTGTATTTCTCTGTGTCTCAGTGTTGTGTATCTGTTTCAGATGTTTGGGATATATTTGTCCCGAAGATTAATCACAGACATTTACAAAGTCCAGATCAACCACCTCCGCAACCCACTGTACTGAGAGAGATCTGGACTGGAGTGGGTTTGGACCATGGATCTATTAGGTCTGGACCGAGACTGGACCGGGTCTGGACCAGGACTGGGCCAGGACTGGACTGTATTGTGCCTTGTACCTTTTACTCTGATTCAGACTAATGTTACTTAAACCATGAGAATGTTGGTATAACTTGAAGACGTTGCCACGGCAACAGTATACTTGTCTGAATATTATGGTCTGTAACCCTCACAAAGAACCTCTCTTTTTATTTTTCTACTAATGTGTTTTTAATGAATAAAGATTTTTTTAAATAAAGTCGTGAAGTTTGTTTTGATTGTCAAAAATGAGCATTAGCTGACCTTGATAAGGGACGTAAATGCCTAAACGACTAAATGAGTTTCGCGATACTTTTTTTTATTTTATTACAAAATTACAAATGTACATATACAGCGATACATACAATGATGAAGACAAAAACAAACATATTTACATTATGCACAGAAACCAAACAAATGACATTCGCGATACTTCCGCGCCACGTTGCTGTCCGTGACGTCAGACGCTCACCCCAACAAACCCTTGGGTCCGTGGTCGGTGTTCTGCAGCTGTAGACTCACCTTCGAAGCCTCTGCGGACCGGAGACATCGCCTTCCCCGCAGACATGTCAACGGGACCCGCGGCCCGGAGCTCCGAGCCCTGGGGAAGCTTCGAGGAGAGCGTGATGCAGGTGCGAGCTAACAGGCTAAACAGTGAGCTAGCCTTTTAGAAAACACCTTAGATCTGTCATAGTAGCATGCTAACACTTTAGATCTGTCATAGTAGCATGCTAACACTTTAGATCTGTCATAGTAGCATGCTAACACTTTAGATCTGTCATAGTAGCATGCTAACACTTTAGATCTGTCATAGTAGCATGCTAACACTTTAGATCTGTCATAGTAGCATGCTAACACTTTAGATCTGTCATAGTAGCATGCTAACACTTTAGATCTGTCATAGTAGCATGCTAACACCATAGATCTGTCATAGTAGCATGCTAACACCATAGATCTGTCATAGTAGCATGCTAACACCATAGATCTGTCATAGAAACAGAATAACACCACCATAGATCTGTAATAGTAGCATACTAATACTAAAGAAACATGTATTAATGTATATTGTTTACCATAATGTTTAGGATACCACAAGTTTGTGATTAATATAATTTTTGTTATTGTTTTATGCTAATGCTTGAAATAAATTATTCATTCATAGTAAAGGTTAAGGTGCACTTTTATTAATCCCCGTAGGGCAATTCATCCTCTGCATTTGACCCATCCTGATCCCACTAAGGCTTACGTCAGGAGAAGTGGTCTCCGTAGTAACAGCGCCCAGGAACCCATCCGCAGATGTTGATGTTCAGCTTGGTCAGGACCAGAGCTGGAGGATTTTACCTAGTGCACATGTTTTTAGTGGTAGGGGAAACCGGAGCACCTCGATGAAACTAGAGCAGGCACGGGGAGAACATGCAAACTCCACTCAGAAAGACCCTGTAACGAAGACAGGTGCAGTGCAGGACTGAAGCAGGGGGGAGGGGGTTTTCCCTCGAGTTGAGGTGGACAGGGTAGTCCACAGGTGTAGATGGATGGGGGTGGATTCAGGAGTCCCATCGTCGCGCCATGAAACAGAAAATGGGACATTGGGTAAATAGCAGTGAACAGACTACGGTCAATCCTAATAATGCAGATAAAGTAAGAAAGAGGAGAGGATAGTGCTCAAGTTACCATACCTCTCCCAGCAAACTGACTCCATCTGCAGCTTGACTCACAATCTAAGATTTTTAGTCTTCCCTGAGTTTTACCTTCCTAACCATTTGCTATTTAAAGAGGACTGTTTTAAGCCTGGCCTTGAATGTAGAGACCGTGTCTGCTTCTTTAACGTGGATGTGAAGCTGATTCTACAGTAAAGGAGCTTGGAGCTAAATGCTCTGCCGCCGACAGTGCTTTGAGACTTTAAGAACCACCGTCTTCCGTTTTGCGAGCGCAGTGCTCAGTTTGGTTGGTATGCGTGTTGGAGGTAGGAGGGAGCCATGCCATTTATGGCTTTTTATGTTAGAAGAAGTATTTTAGTCTACACTTCTTATTCTATATACCTAGGACCTTCATCAACGTTTTTAGGTCTTTTATGCAGGCACTTTTTAACTGATCTGTCTGATTTTGTTTTCATCGGCTGTGTGTCATCTGCATAAGAAAATATCCTTTATTCGTCCCACATTGGGGAAATTTAAAAGCAGTGGAAGTTAATACCATGCTTTTTAATGTTTCCTGATGGCAGCATTTAGAGTGTGAAAAGACCGAGTACCGATCCTTCTGGCACAACAAATTATACTTTAGAATACACCATAGATCTGTCATAGTAACATACTAACACCATAGATCTGTCATAGTAACATACTAACACCATAGATCTGTCATAGTAACATACTAACACCACAGACCTGTCATAGTAACATACTAACACCATAGATCTGTCATAGTAACATACTAACACCATAGATCTGTCATAGTAACATACTAACACCATAGATCTGTCATAGTAACATACTAACACCATAGACCTGTCATAGTAACATACTAACACCATAGATCTGTCATAGTAACATACTAACACCATAGATCTGTCATAGTAACATACTAACACCATAGATCTGTCATAGTAACATACTAACACCATAGACCTGTCATAGTAACATACTAACACCATAGATCTGTCATAGTAACATACTAACACCATAGATCTGTCATAGTAACATACTAACACCATAGATCTGTCATAGTAACATACTAACACCATAGATCTGTCATAGTAACATACTAACACCATAGATCTGTCATAGTAACATACTAACACCATAGACCTGTCATAGTAACATACTAACACCATAGATCTGTCATAGTAACATACTAACACCATAGACCTGTCATAGTAACATACTAACACCATAGACCTGTCATAGTAACATACTAACACCATAGATCTGTCATAGTAACATACTAACACCATAGATCTGTCATAGTAACATACTAACAACATGTGTTTTCTGCAGGGAGGGGGTCCGCCGTCATCGACATGGAGAACATGGACGACACTTCTGGCTCCAGCTTCGAGGACATGGGTGAGATCCACCAGAGGCTGAAGGATGAAGAGGAGCCGGACCAAGGCCCAGACCGAGACCCGGACCAAGACCCAGACCCAGACCCAGACCCCAACCAGGACTTTCTAGGAATGAAGGGGCTCAAAGGACAGCTGGGCCGGCAGGTGGCTGACGAGGTGAGACCCGAGCAGAGACCCGAGCAGAGACCCGAGCAGAGACCCGAGCAGAGACCCGAGCAGAGACCCGAGCAGAGACCCGAGCAGAGACCCGAGGAGAGACCCGAGCAGAGGCCCGAGCATAGACCCGAGCAGACAGAGACCCGAGGAGAGACCCGAGCAGAGGCCCGAGCAGAGGCCCGAGCAGAGACCCGAGCAGAGACCCGAGCAGAGACCCGAGCAGAGACCCGAGCAGAGACCGAGCAGAGACCCGAGCAGAGACCCGAGCAGAGACCCGAGCAGAGACCCGAGCAGAGACCCGAGCAGAGACCCGAGCAGAGACCCGAGCAGAGACCCGAGCAGAGACCCGAGCAGAGACCCGAGCAGAGACCCGAGCAGAGACCCGAGCAGAGGCCCGAGCAGAGGCCCGAGCCGGACCAGAACAGAACACAAACTTTAGCATCTACTCTGTGTGTCCTCTGAGTGTGTGTCTCTGTGTATGTCCTCTGAGTGTGTGTCCTCTGAGTGTGTGTCTCTATGTGTGTCCTCTGAGTGTGTGTGTCTCTGTGTATGTCCTCTGAGATGTGTCTATAGTAACCTCTGAGTGTGTGTCTATGTGTGTCCTCTGAGTGTGTGTCTCTATGTGTGTAAACCTCTGACCTGTGTAACTCTAATGTGTGATCCTGTCATAGTGTGTGTAACCCATAGACCTGTCATGTGTAACATCTGATCTGCATAGTAACATCTAACACCATGATCTGTCATAGTCCTCTAACACCATAGGTCTGTCAGCCGGGACTAACACCATAGCTTCATAGTAACATACTAACACCATAGATCTGTCATAGTAACATACTAACACCATAGATCTGTCATAGTAACATACTAACAACATGTGTTTTCTGCAGGGAGGGGGGTCCGCCGTCATCGACATGGAGAACATGGACGACACTTCTGGCTCCAGCTTCGAGGACATGGGTGAGATCCACCAGAGGCTGAAGGATGAAGAGGAGCCGGACCAAGGCCCAGACCGAGACCCGGACCAAGACCCAGACCCAGACCCAGACCCCAACCAGGACTTTCTAGGAATGAAGGGGCTCAAAGGACAGCTGGGCCGGCAGGTGGCTGACGAGGTGAGACCCGAGCAGAGACCCGAGCAGAGACCCGAGCAGAGACCCGAGCAGAGACCCGAGCAGAGACCCGAGCAGAGACCCGAGCAGAGACCCGAGGAGAGACCCGAGCAGAGGCCCGAGCATAGACCCGAGCAGAGGCCCGAGCAGAGACCCGAGCAGAGACCCGAGCAGAGACCCGAGCAGAGACCCGAGGAGAGACCCGAGCAGAGGCCCGAGCAGAGGCCCGAGCAGAGACCCGAGCAGAGACCCGAGCAGAGACCCGAGCAGAGACCCGAGCAGAGACCCGAGCAGAGACCCGAGCAGAGACCCGAGCAGAGACCCGAGCAGAGACCCGAGCAGAGACCCGAGCAGAGACCCGAGCAGAGACCCGAGCAGAGACCCGAGCAGAGACCCGAGCAGAGACCCGAGCAGAGACCCGAGCAGAGACCCGAGCAGAGACCCGAGCAGAGGCCCGAGCAGAGGCCCGAGCAGAGGCCCGAGCCGGACCAGAACAGAACACAAACTTTAGCATCTACTCTGTGTGTCCTCTGAGTGTGTGTCTCTGTGTATGTCCTCTGAGTGTGTGTCTATGTGTGTCCTCTGAGTGTGTGTCTCTATGTGTGTCCTCTGAGTGTGTGTCTCTGTGTATGTCCTCTGAGTGTGTGTCTATGTGTGTCCTCTGAGTGTGTGTCTATGTGTGTCCTCTGAGTGTGTGTCTCTATGTGTGTCCTCTGAGTGTGTGTCTCTATGTGTGTCCTCTGAGTGTGTGTCCTCTGAGTGTGTGTCATCTGTGCGTGTCTCTGAGTGTGTCCTCTGTGCAGGTCTGGCAGGCCGGGAAGAGGCAGGCTTCCAAGGCCTTTAACCTTTACGCAAACATCGACATCCTGAGACCATACTTTGATGTGGAGCCGAGACAGGTCCAGACCAGGTCAGTCCTGCACCAGGTCTAAACCAGGTCCTGCACCATGTACAGCAGGGGTGCTCACACTTTTTCAGCATGCGAGCTACTTATAAAAGGATCAAGTCAAAATGATCTACCTACTACAAAAATGCAAATCATATATTTATTTCAAAAAATATTCTTTATATCTACAATGTATGTTTATGTACATGCAAAACCGCATGAGCCAATATAGCACAACACAATTACCTATGTACATTTTTTATCATTACCCGAGTTTACTCTTATGACTTTCACTGAATTGAATCGGCCAGGGATGCATAGTCCGGAAAATTGGTGGTAACTCGCGATCACTTTGTTGCTCTCTGATGTGGAGGATGTTTGCTGCTGCGAGCATCTCACAGCGAACAGTTTTTAAGGTAGTATGATCCATGCTTCAGTGATCAGAGGAATTTAGGGGGGTACTGTGGCGTGCGAGAACGCAAAACTCCGGTTATCTCTGTCTACACACAAATGCATTAACGGAGTTTTCAAAAATCTCCACTTTGCCCGGAGTTTTTTGTATATATTCGTTTAGAATGTGTAATTTTTTATTTATTTAATGCGATCTACCAATACTACCTTTGCAATCGACTGGTAGATCGCGATCGACGTATTGAGCACCCCTGATGTACAGTATAAACCAGGTCCTGTGTGTGTCCTCAGACTGCTGGAGTCCCTGGTCCCTGTTCGAATGGTCGACTTTCCACAGGTTTGTGTCAAATTCTGGTGTCACTGTGTGTGTTGTGTGTTTCGTGTGTGTTTCATGAGTGTGTGTTGTGTATCTCGTGTGTGTGTCTCATTTGTAAATTGTGCATGTGTGTTGTGTGTCTCATGAATGTGTGTGTGTCTCATGCGTGTTGTGTTACAGAAAGTGGCTGGGGAGTTGTATGGACCCCTGATGCTCGTCTTCACGTTAGTCGCCATTTTGCTTCAGGGGATGAAGACGTCCAACACTCAGATCGTGAGACTCCCTCTGGTCTTTCTCTCTCTGATCTCTCTGTTCTCTCTCTGGTCTCTCTCTGGTCTCTCTCTGGTCTCTCTCTGGTCTCTCTCTGGTCTCTCTCTGTTCTCTCTCTGGTCTCTCTCTGGGTCTCTCTGGTCTCTCTCTGTTCTCTCTCTGGTCTCTCTCTGGTCTCTCTCTGGTCTCTCTCTGGTCTCTCTCTGGTCTCTCTCTGGTCTCTCTCAGGTCTCTCTCTGGTCTCTCTCTCTGGTCTTTTTCTGGTCTTTCTCTGGTCTTTCTCTGGTCTTTCTCTGGTCTCTCTCTGGTCTCTCTCTGGTCTCTCTCTGGTCTCTCTCTGGTCTCTCTCTGGTCTCTCTCTGGTCTCTCTCTGGTCTCTCTCTGGTCTCTCTCTGGTCTACTGATGGTTCTTGTGTTGCAGATTGGTGGCACTCTGATGGGCACAGCCATCGGTACCTGTTTCGGGTACTGGATCTGCGTTTCTGGTCTGGTTTACTTCTTGGCGTATTTGGTGAACGCTCAGATCACGATGCTGCAGACGCTGGCTCTGCTGGTACGTACTTTTCCTCAGAGTCCCTCACTTTCTGAACTATAAGCCACACCAGCAACTTAGGAAGCACCTGAAGATAAGCCTCTGGTGTTCATGGTTAACGTTTAGCTTCCACGAATCATTCACCGCTAGCTTTCCTGACTTATTAAACGTTAACTTTCATTAATCATTCACTGTTAGCTTAACTTGAAAGAAGTAGCATCTTATAGTTCGGAGATGATCGTAACTGTTGATATACAGTCTCATTCTCATCACTAACGCTCACCTGGTGCCTCCAGGGCTATGGTCTGTTCGGACACTGTCTCGTGCTCTTCGTCACTTACAACATTCACTTCCACTTCCTGTTCTTCTTCCTCTGGCTCCTGATTGGAGGACTATCCACACTGCGCATGGTGAGTCTAACTGGTCTCTCCCTGGTCTCCCACAGTCTCTCTTTCTCTGGTCTCTCTCTGGTCTCTCTCTGGTCTCTCTCTGGTCCCTCTCTGGCCTCTCTCTGGTCTCTCTCTGGTCTCTCTCTGGTCTCTCTCTGGTCTCTCTCTGGCCTCTCTCTGGTCTCTCTCTGGTCTCTCTCTGGTCTCTCTCTGGTCTCTCTCTGGTCCCTCTCTGGCCTCTCTCTGGTCTCTCTCTGGTCCCTCTCTGGTCCCTCTCTGGTCCCTCTCTGGTCCCTCTCTGGTCTCTCTCTGGTCTCTCACTGGCCTCTCTCTGGTCTCTCTCTGGTCTCTCTCTGGTCTCTCTCTGGTCTCTCTCTGGTCTCTCTCTGGTCTCTCTCTGGTCCCTCTCTGGCCTCTCTCTGGTCTCTCTCTGGCCTCTCTCTGGTCCCTCTCTGGTCCCTCTCTGGTCGCTCTCTGGTCCCTCTCTGGTCCCTCTCTGGTCCCTCTCTGGTCTCTCTCTGGTCTCTCACTGGCCTCTCTCTGGTCTCTCTCTGGTCTCTCTCTGGTCCCTCTCTGGTCCCTCTCTGGTCCCTCTCTGGTCTCTCTCTGGTCTCTCTCTGGTCTCTCTCTGGTCTCTCTCTGGTCTCTCTCTGGTCCCTCTCTGGCCTCTCTCTGGTCTCTCTCTGGCCTCTCTCTGGTCCCTCTCTGGTCCCTCTCTGGTCGCTCTCTGGTCCCTCTCTGGTCCCTCTCTGGTCCCTCTCTGGTCCCTCTCTGGTCTCTCACTGGCCTCTCTCTGGTCTCTCTCTGGTCTCTCTCTGGTCTCTCTCTGGTCCCTCTCTGGTCCCTCTCTGGTCTCTCTCTGGTCTCTCTCTGGTCTCTCTCTGGTCTCTCTCTGGTCTCTCTCTGGTCTCTCTCTGGTCTCTCTCTGGTCTCTCTCTGGTCCATCTCTGGTCCATCTCTTTTCTATCTCTGGTCTCTTTCTGGTGTCTTTCTGGTCTCTGATCCTAACCTGGTCTGGTCTCTCTCAGGTCCTGGTCCTGGTCTCTCGGACTGTGGGTCGAACTCCACGGTTGGTTTTGTGTGGAACAGTTTCTGCTCTTCACCTTCTGTTCCTGCTGTATCTGCACTTCTCCTACCACCGCATCCTCCAGGGTGAGTCCCTCCAGCTAATGCTAACCCGTATGGCTAGTGCTCAGCACTTCAGCTAACGTGAACCATTTTCTAATTCTAAAGACTTTAACTGATGCTAACTGTAGCATAAGTCCTTTAGTATTAGTCTTTTAGCATCAGTGCTTTAGACCCGCACTAAACCCTTTGGAGGCGGGGCTAAACGACTTTTTGTTTGTCATATTTTTCAGGTTTGATGGAAACTTTGGAAAATGAAAACTTGAACCCAATTCAGCGTGCGGCTCGAGACGTGTCCCAACTGTCCCTGAATTCCTCGTTGACGCTAACTCTGCCTCATGCTAACGCTAACTGACCGACTAACTATATCAGCTACACTTTGTCTCTGTCTGAAAACAGCTACTTCAGCTACACTTGTTACTTGTTCTGTAAAAATGTTACTTCTGAAGAATTTATAAAAGTTTGATTTATAAAAGCCTCGAACCTTTCAAACTGACCCAGAGGTGACCCAGTCCCAGGAGTTGACCCAGTCCCAGAAGGAGACCCCGACCCAGGCGTTGACCCAGTCCCAGGAGTTGACCCAGTCCCAGGAGTTGACCCAGTCCCAGGAGGTGACCCCGTTCATGAGGTGACAGGCGGGTTTCTCACAGTGTGTCTCCTGCTGTTCACATAAACCACAGCTGAGGAATGATTCCTTAGTTATGTATGGTTGTTGTTATATTATATATATATTTTATGGCAGCCATCTTGGTTTAAGTCATTTGTGAATAACGCTTTGTGAATAAAGAACAACACAACAGACGTCCTCCAATGTCTGGGTTTGATCCTCCCTCATGATCCTCCATCATGATCCTCGCCCAGAGTGTGGCCAGACTCGCCCAGAGGGGGCTCAGTGCGGTCAGAGCTCTAAAGTCAAATGTCATCTGTGTGTTTGTCTTTGGTTTTAGGACAGTGCTGTTGGGCCCACCTCCTCCCTCACCTCCTCCCTCACTTACCTCCTCCCCCCCCTCACCTCCTCCCTCACCTCCTCCCTCACTTACCTCCTCCCCCCCTCACCTCCTCCCTCACCTCCTCCCTCACTTACCTCCTCCCCCCCCTCACCTCCTCCCTCACCTCCTCTTACCACCACCCTCCCACATCCATGACCCATAGTGAGGAGTGTTTTTCTCCTCACTGTGGGTCATGTGACGTGCGTCAACACTTAAAGGATTAAAACACACACATACACAGACCTCAGACTAAAACAACACAAAGACTTAAATCACTCATTTTTATTCTGTTAATTTGGACCAAAACAAAATTATGCTTCACAAAATCTAGATACCTGCTAAGGCCACAGGGGGCGCTGTCTCCTACACTCATGGCTTCATGTCATGATTGCAACCACACAGAGACTGTACATGGTGAAGTTTGGCTCCAATTTTCACATTTAAATGGATCTCTCTGTGGTTGTAAACATGACAAAATGTTCAAGTTGTTTTCAACTTTTGCAAACTGCAGTATCAGGCCCCTCCTCTCAAGAGAGTCGATACTGAATCTGTCCTGTGACATAATTCCTTACAGCTGTGAGCTCAGCAGTGTTTCACATTGGGAGTTGTAATTTCACTCACAAAAGAAAAGAATATAGCATCTCGTTGTATGCACAGTATGCCCAGTGTCCATGTGGGGGCGTCACTGTCAGACTGGACCACACAGTGTGACAACGGCGCCCCCCCCTGGTGACCACAGGCTACAGCAACCTCTGTCTATGTACACATATACACATATAAATAAAATATTCTATGTTCACTGTACATGTTATAAAACCGTATTTACAGCAGGCAGTAGTGGTCCCGCCCACCTTTCCTGCGATTGGCTGGCTGTGTGTCCTTATATGAGCATTTGGGTGGGGCTCAGGTGGCTGGCTCCTCCCCCCCCTCTGCCACCTGACTCGGTTTGACCAGAGATTTGATTTTGGTTAGAGCTTCACACACGGTCTCCTTCACGCTCTTCTCCAAGAGGTAACCCTCACTCTCACACTCGGGGTTCTCGGGGTCGCTCATGGACTCCAGGGCCGTAGTCAGGTACTTCAGCCCAGCCAGGTCTGCGGACTGGAAAGGGGAGAGGTTTGAGTGTGTATGTACACTGCCCAATGAGGCCTCTCACAAACACTAAACTTAACTACTCTGCACAGGCCATGATCCTCATCAGGTCCTGGTCCTGGTCTCTCGTCTCTCGTCTCTCTCACCCTGGTTTCGAATGTTTGAATCGTTTCTTAATCCTAATCCAATCTTCACTTAACCCTGTACCCTAACGAGCCGCTGCTTAACAAGCCTTTATCTAAATTAAGTCACTGGCACAGATCACCATGGCAACGGAGACACGAATAACCACAGAAACCCCCCTCATCTGACCCGGAAGAACACATATTAGCATCTCTCTCATGTTAGCATGTTAGGTAGACTCCCCCCCCCCCCCCCCCCCCCACCCCCTCACCTCCAGGGCAATGGTGGCCAGGACCAGTGCTCCGATGCTGCTCATCATGGAGCTGAAGTAAGAGAAGAGAGCCTCTCTGCAGCCGCGGGTCCAGATGTTCAGCTCCTCTGTGCGCAGGTCGTAGTCGTAGTGGGCGGAGTTATTGGTCAAGTGGTGCTGGATACAGGGGCGCGGGGACCCCGGGTTACAGCAACTGAAGGGGACCGAGTCCATCAGGAACTTTCCCTCCACGTTGCTGAGGACGCGACTGAAACACAACATCTGCTTTAGACCTTTTTTGGACTTGCCCTAGACCTGCTTTAGTTCTGTTTTAGACACACAATTAACATACAATGTTCACAGAAAGCTATTTTTGGTGTTAGCATGCTATCATCATATCCATGCTAACATGATAGAATAGATAGTGAGACATGCTTGAGTGTTTGCGTATTAGCATGATAGCGTGCTGAACTGTCATCCGCCCTGAAGGATTATGGACTTTTACCTTTAAATCCCCCTGATCCTGTGCTGACCGCCTTTACCTCAGTTCTCTCACCACCCAGGCCTGCTGCATGGGGGTGGAAACATCAGGCTCTGGGGGTGGGTTTCTTTAACAGGGATTCATGTAAAGGACACAGATCCCTGGTATCCCTTCCATCAGCAAAGGCCTTAAAAATGAAGTGGGAGTGTGAGGACCTGAGAAAACCGGACTAAATACTTGTTTACCCCACAGAGTACTGAAGCTAATACTAATATACTGTAGTACTAATATTACTGACTCTAACCCTAACCCAGTACCAATCATAGCTCTTTAATAATATCTGGATAGGGTATTACTAACTTATAGCTGCCCCACCCATGGGCACAGGGGGCGCTTGTGGCACTGCAGACTAAATTTACGTGGGCTACCCAGAAAAAAGTACCATAGAACTCAATGTAAACTTAAACAGCTCGACCTCAGCTTTCTTCTTAAATCCTTCAGTTTTCTATAAATCTACGGTTTAATGCAACAAACTCTGCTCAATTTCATCCCGCTCTGGTTCCGCTATACCGCTGCTCTGATCAGCAGCTCTGATTGTTCAAAGCGTGGCCGAGCCCCTCTGTGCACGTGCATGAGAGCCACACACGCGTATTTGGCGCTACGCATCACGGGAGCTCAACCTCTGCGCAGAACCGGGAGGACCAGATGATGTCCAAATAGCTGATGGTTCAGCTAATCTCTCGGCCCCCATGCATGTCCCATGCGCTACTGAGCATCAGCCATTCATTTGAATAGGGCGCCATCTTGGATCGCCAGGGCTTGGTACCAACAGTAGTACTGAAATAAGTATTAGCTGTAAAGGTTTCTGAACTGCTGCACAAATTCATTTTATTTTAAATGTGGATAACGTTTATGACAAAAGGCAAAAACAGCTCAGTTATGTAATTAATCAAAACTAGTGGCCCCACACACAACAGAAGACACACTGTAGACCTGATCCACAACAGAGGGAACACTGTAGACCTGATCCACTACAAAGGACACACTGTAGACTGGTCCACAGCAGAGGACACACTGTAGACTGGTCCACAGCAGAGGACACACTGTAGACCTGGTCCACAGCAGAGAACACACTATAGACCTGGTCCACAACAGAGGACACACACTAGATTTGATCTACAGCAGAGGACACACTGTAGACCTGGTCCACAACAGAGCACACACTTTAGACCTGGTCCACAACAGAGCACACACTGTCGACCCGGTCCACAACAGAGGACAAACTGTTGACCTGGTCCACAACAGAGGACACACACTAGACCTGATCCCCAACAGAGGACACACTGTAGACCTGACCCACAACATAGGACACACTGTAGATCTAACCCACAACAGAGGACAAACTGTAGACCGGATCCACAACAGAGGACTCACTTTAGACCTGAGCCACAACAGAAGACACACTGTAGACCTGACCCACAACAGAGTACACATTCTAGAACTGACCCACAACAGAGGACACACTGTAGAACTGATCCACAACAGAGGACACACTGTAGACCTGGTCCACAACAGAGGACACCATTGATGGGTAAATGAGGCCTCATCGGCAGTGACACTGCCGATACAGTGTTGCTTTGCTACTCTATACCACCTGGTGGATCTTATACATCATTGCGCGCAACTTTGTTGGGACGCACAAGACACACTGATTCAATGACCTATACCTATTTTAATACACAGTATTTTTGTTTTTATATTTTCTGTGCTATCATTTGACATGTGAAAGTTGTGAATGTGTGTTTCCAAAGTCTATTGTGATTTTTTAAGAATGCTCACAAGGCACAGATCTTGCTCATGCTTTGTCCTGAAACGCCTAAGCAGTGAGGTACTTTTATTCATATTTGCTATTTCTATGAAACAAATGCAGTATTTGTTTTTTGTGATGAAATTCTGGTTAAAGATAAAGCGTGAAAAATTAAATACAGTTTCCTTATTTGCTGTTAACAAGTCAAAATGATTCCACACAATATTTGTGGCGGACTCTGTTTAAATGATGTTGAAGGGTTATTTTCCTTTTTCTGACAGTAAATTATCCCGTTGACACTTGCAGATGCGGTACCTTTTAGTTTGGCACGTCTGTGACAAGCGAGACTGCAGCCACATCGGTCACCTGCCTATACGGGGCTTCGCTCTATGAGCTCGGCACATGTACCGGTTTTGCTGGACTCAACACTAGAGTACACACTGTAGACCTGATCTACAACAGAGGAGACACTTTAGACCTGACCCACAACGGAGGACACACTGTAGACCTGACTCAGAACAGAGGACACACTCTAGACCAGCAGTGGTCCGTAACGTTTTTACTTTTCCGGTAACTTAGTAATTGAATATGTTACAAGGAGCACACTGGGGAGTTCTGGTCAGGGTTAAGTTATACAACCACTTCCGGGGGTCCCGTTTCCCCTCTCTTGATTTGTCTGCCCCGCCCTAATGTGTTTCACCTGTGTCTCTCTGTGTCTATATGTACCCTGTGCTCCTCTCCTCTTGTTGCTGGTCCATTGTATTGTCAACTTCCGTTCCGTCCTGTGCCTGATTTTGTGTTCCTGGTTTCGTATTCTGTATTTTGAGTTTTGTTTTCACCTGAACATTCATTTTATTAAATCATTATTTTTTGCATTCCTACATTTTGGGTCCTCTATCATTTCACCACATGAAACAATCCATTATTGAGAAAAGAGATCACTGCAAATCTACCAAATTATTGCTTTTACTTCACAGTTGTCTGTTTAACCTGCTTTAGACCTGCTTTAGTCCTGGTTTAGTCCTGCTTTAGACCTGCTTTAGACCTGCTTTAGTCCTGCTTTAGACCTGCTTTAGACCTGCTTTAGACCGGCTTTAGACCTGCTTTAGACTTGCTTTAGACCTGCTTTAGTCTGGTCCTACTCACTCTTTGACGTCCTCGTTGCTCATGTCCAGGTAGCGGTTGCTGATCCACTGAACTTCGAACCAGTCTCTGAAGTTGTTGTTTCCGCAGCAGCGAAATTCGATCTGCGTCATGTCCAGCGTCCTCTTCATGAAGCAGCGTCCGGGCGTGTCAGTGTCTTTGTAGAAGCGGATACTATTCTTCAGGCCGTCCGCAAGCGTCAGGTACACGGAGAACTGCATGAGGAAGCACAACAGCGCCACCACCAGGAGCAGTGCCTGGAACAGCAGGCAGCCCATAAAGTAGTTCTTCAGCACGGGCTTCCACTTTGTGAACTTCATGGGGTCCAGAGAGTCGTGGCACACCTTTCCCCCGAAGGCGTTGAGGGCGCAGGTCAGCAGCCCGGCCAGGATCAGCACGTTGGGAACCAGGTGGCTCTCGTTATTGTCCATCATCTCACTCCTCTTCCTCAACTCCACTTTGAAGAAGATTCCCAGGCTGAAAATCAGGATGCCCACCATCACAGAGACCCAGTAGAGCATCCACAGCCCCTGGGCCAGCTTCACCCGCTTCTGCAGGTTGAACTTCACTGGCATGAGCGGCATGGTGAGGGATTTACCCAGTCAAGACCTGGGGGTCTAAGGGTCTGGAGAGGTCTTCTCCCAGGCAGGACCTGGTTCTATGGGTCTGGAGAGGTCTTTTCCCAGGCTGGAGCAGGGTTTGGAGATAGGTCCAGATCACAATATGAGCTGCAGATTAAGAGATGAG
Source organism: Knipowitschia caucasica (assembly GCA_964034765.1). Classification (NCBI taxonomy): domain Eukaryota; kingdom Metazoa; phylum Chordata; class Actinopteri; order Gobiiformes; family Gobiidae; genus Knipowitschia; species Knipowitschia caucasica. The sequence continues at coordinate 36,741,202 of OZ035835.1, forward strand.
AGTTAAAGGGGATTATGTCTCCTTGTCCCTCAGACCAGAGCTCATCTTTCCTCATGTATTTGGTTTGTATTTTCATTCTGTTTTCTTGAACTAAGAGGACGTCTTTCTGGTAGTAAGTATGTTGGTGTATGGCCCTGGAGTTCATTACATAAAAAACCTTTGTGAGTTTTGGGGACATTTTAAAGCTTTGAACTAATGACACACATTACTGTATATAGGGTGGATAGATATTATTGTTCTGTGGTTTGTTACTCACCGAGTCGTGGCACCAGGGTCTGGGTACAGAGAGGAACATCACACACCTGACTGTCCAGCACGCCACTCTGAAGTAAGTCCACTCAGGTTTGATTGTTTGAAGGTTACATGCAGATCCTCTCTATGCTCCTCTGGGCTCCTCTGGGCTCCCCTGGGCTCCTCTGGACTCCTCTGGGCTCCTCTGGTCTCACCTAGTCTTCTCCCTGGTCTCCACTCTGGGTCACTTCTAATCCACTTATCCCTGATCCTGATTAGGTCTAATGGGTTTGACTTAAGACTTCCTGGAGGCTCCTCCTCTCACAACATCACTGCAGACCTCACCATAAGTCACCACACACCACCAACATAAACTACTACTGCAGCCACAGCTGCCTTCGGACCGAAACAAACCGACAACCAGTCTGTGCCATTAGCCCATCCCACCACCAACAACCATTCTCACTCACACACACACCAGACTCATTATAAAGTGTCTTGCCTAAGGACACAACTACATGTCTCCCATCACAGTACTAACCAGGTTCTACCCTGCTTAGCTGCAGAGACCTGTCAGGATCTGGATTTAGATGGTGTGGAGGAGGAGTCAATGTTTCTGATGAGGACCAGATTTTCTCAATCCTTTTATTTTTTAAATGAAATAAAACACACACAAACACACACTCTATCTCTGGTCTCTCCCTAGTCTTTCCCTGGTCTCTCCCTGGTTTCTCTCTGGTCTCTCTCTCTGGTCTCTCTCCCTGGTTTCTCTCTGGTCTCTCTCTCTTGTCTCTCCCTGGCTTATCTCTGGTCTCTGTCTCTGGTCTTTCTCTGGGCTCTCCCTGGTGAAAACGAGTTTTCAGCTTTCAGGAGAGTTGACCTTTATAGTTTTTCACAAATGGTGTTTCCTGCAGATATTAGTTCACATTCTAAACCATGAGTGTGGATATTATTTCAAAAGATACAAATATTGTGTAATAGTTGAACACAGTCTGTAGTCGCTGCATATAAAGCATCTGCCAGCAGAGGGCAGCACTGACCCAGAGACCTGAGACCAGGACTAATGTGAGAGGACTTCAGGACAGAGACCTGAGACCAGGACTAATGTGAGAAGACTTCAGGACAGAGACCTGAGACCAGGACTAATGTGAGAGGACTTCAGGACAGAGACCTGAGACCAGGACTAATGTGAGAGGACTTCAGGACAGAGACTTGAGACCAGGACTAATGTGAGAGGACTTCAGGACAGAGACCTGAGACCAGGACTAATGTGAGAGGACTTCAGGACAGAGACCTGAGACCAGGACTAATGTGAGAGGACTTCAGGACAGAGACAGGACTCACACAGACAAGTAACAACTGAAGTGAAAGCAAAAGGTGATTATTGTCAAATTAGCAGTATTACCAGAGAGAGAGAGAGAGAGAGAGATATGGAAGATTTTTTGTGTCATCAGATTTTGAATTTTTTTAGCTTGAATTCTTCAGTTTGAAATGTTTAACCCTGAAAAAGCAAGTTTGAATATTTTTATCTTTACATTTCAGTTTACAAATTTCAATGTGATTAAAATTTCAAAATGACATATTCACCCTCAAAATATTCAAAAAAAATGTATTCAATGAAAAAAAAAAAGACGGATTAATTGTTCCATCAGAAATTGAATTTTAAATGGACCTGAATTCATCTATTTGAACGTTTTTAACATCTTGAATATTTTTTTCTGTAAATTTCAGTCACTGACTATCAATTTCATAATGTTAAATTCAACAGTCAAAATTCAACGAGAAAAAATTCAATGGTGAAAAATGCACATGACACATCCGGTGTTCTGACGAGTTATGTGCTCTGTCAGTTGGTCTGTCAGTTGGTCTGCGCATAATGAACTCTGTTTTCTCTTCACTGACGTTGGAATCTCTCGTTATCTACATTAGACCCTTTAGAACTAATGGAGATTTTGTTAACTTAGAATATTTACGTTACCGTCACTTTAAGAAAGAGAGAGAAAGAGAGAGGATTTTCTTTGTTTACGGAGCGAGTGGAGCCGAAAGAGCACGTAACTTTTCACAGCTCAAGAAATAAGCAGCCATACGGTGTTCTTACCGTTGTTACTTTATTTCAGAGACAACTCAGCAAATATAATTTAGTGTACAAGAGTTCAAGCTGTGGAATACATGTTTTTTGTTAATTCCTTTACATGGAAATATGGAAATATATGGATATTTCTGAGCGAACTGTCAATCGTTAGGGACTCTTTGAAGCTTTGTAATTCAACGAAAGCAATTCGGTTGTACAAAAATATTGTGAATTTACCTCTGACCCTTGTGACTCAGTAATGTGGCTTTCTACGTTCTTAATTTGTTCTTTTGTTTGTGTTTTTTGTTTTTATACGGCACGAAACTGAGATTGTACTAAATATTTAAGCCTGTTTGATTTGTTCAATAAAGAAAAAAAAAAAAAAAGGTCTTTGGCCCCGCCCCCTTTGCGCCCCTGATCCACACTTCGCCGTAGTCTGCATCTATGCGCACTCTGGCGAAGGATATTGCCCATAATTCTTTGCGGTACACATCAAAACGTCGGGAAAATGCATTTAAATATAAATTTTGAAATATATATGCAGTATGTGTGTAAATAAGTTTTGCTATGTTACTTGGAAAGAAGCATAAACGTCTGATGAAGAATTACGGACATTGTGTTTTAACAATTTAATAACTTTTTAAAACAAGCGTTTATATAACATTCAATTTAAACTTTACACTTAGTACAATAATCTTAGAATGTATAAAAACTGACCAGATAGTTAGTTACCCACATTTAACTTAAAATTATACAGCTATCTCTAATTAAAAACAACTAATATACATGTATTTTAACGTGTGTGAAGCAATTCATTTTGTTTCCCAAAGGGTCAGACAAAATTACCTTTAATGTTTATAAAGTTTAGGTCTGAAAATGACCATCTCTTGACGAGTCGATGACGTAACCTGCACTCAGTGTGCACTGTCCCAATTCTGCCTTTTTTGCACACTTGTAACCTGCGCACTCCAACCCTGGTGTGCACTTCGAACAAATGCACACTTCGTAGAGGTGTGTAGGGTGCAGTGTGGGTATACATAGTTCCCACAGACCAATGAATGTCACATGACCTCCTCGGAGACGCCATCTTTGATGGCACGCTGCTGTGTTTGTGCATTCCATTAAACAGAAGAATGAGAATAAATGTAGATATTCAAACGCAAATTGGAAAAAAAGGGCAACTTTTGAGCAAATAATTGTATATTAATACAATGGCACCACAGTTTAACGTGCTACGGACATGTTTTACATATTTGATCAAATTATGCAGCAAAAATTAACAAGCAATGCAAACATTTCTCAAAAACTTTAGATTTAATACCAGTTGGAGCTCCATTTAATTATTTTAATTATATTAACAATTAATTTAATTAATGCTAATGCCACACGGACACTCTGGATTGCTGTTATTGTTTATTTCCGCGTTTTTGACCGTATGTTTTGGTGAATGGTGGGCAACTGATTTTTCCAGGCGTAAAGAGCAGTTTATTTTATGACACAGATCTTTTTACAGAAGCAATGCTGTTTGTGAATATTGTTTTAGCCCACCATAGAACTATTATTATCTATTTAATACATTTACGTTGCCCTCGAGAGCCTCGGACGCGACACCGATCCTCCTCATAATAAAGTAATCTAAATAATGAAACTCTCAAGTTACCAGATATCAGCATACACAAGTTAGTACTGAGTAAATTACGTCTGTCAACACATTATAAGATACGATACGCACCTGACACAAAGTGCTCCGAGCATATTCTTGCGTGTTTTGAGGGAGTTTCTTGCCTGTTTATCTTCGCAAGCCATAACCTCCGTGGTTGTTCTGACAAAAGCTAAGTCTTCTCACATTCATGAAGTCTAATGATGGGTATACTGTAAAATCCAAGTTTAACGGAACCTCCGGCACGATTTGAACATCCATTGACCCAGCAGGAGATGACCATTTTCAACTTTATCACGACATTAACACGTTTCAGCTTCTTTTTCTATTGTTTTGCCCACAGAATGCCAACACAAATGGCGCCGGGTCGGCAAATCCCTGTATGTAGTGACGTCATGTGGGAACTATGTATTGGGACTGGGCCTTTACCTCAGTAAAATGACGCATGCGCAGACCAACTGACAGAGCACATAACTCGTCAGAACACCGGATGTGTCATGTACATTTTTCACCATTGAATTTTTTCTCGTTGAATTTGACATTATGAAATTGATAATCAGTGACTGAAATTCACAGAAAAAAATATTCAAGATGTTAAAAACATTCAAATAGATGAATTCAGGTCCATTTAAAATTCAATTTCTGATGGAACAAATAATCTGTTTTTTTTACATTGAAAAAAAAAATATATTGAATATTTTGAGGGTGAATATGTCATTTTGAAATTTTAATCACATTTAAATTTGTAAACTGAATTTTTAGTGACTGAAAAGTAAAGATAAAAATATTCAAACTTGCTTTTTCAGGGTTAAAAATTTCAAACGGAAAAATTCAAGCTAAAAAAATGCAAAATCTGACGACACATAAAATCTTCCATAGAGAGAGAGACAAGAGAGACCAGCGAGAGTCTGTTCTCAATCGTTCACTTGTCCCATGGTTCCCTCTGTGGAGGGGAGACAGGTCTGAGCGAATAACAACAGCAGTGTTTGCATTGGGGGCAGTGGGTTATTGTCTTTTTAGGAATTTACCTTGAGGCTGTTTACAGACAACGCCCATAATAACCTCCTCACACACACACAACCCCACCTAGACCAATGAGAGAGACCAAAGAGAGAGAGACACCAGAAGATCAACCAAGGACAAAGCAATACAGGAAAACCTCAAACCATCAACATGTGACCAGATCACATAATGGAGACAAGGCAGAAACAGTGGATCAGAATAAATAGAATAAATTATTGAAGCCGCAAGCAGCGTTTTACGGCCCTCGCCGCACCGCGCAAAGGAGGTGGTGCCGCCGCGCCATTATTTGCTCCAGTAACCATTGAACAATGTTTTCAAAATTGTAATGAATATGATCAGTTGATTAGGATCCCCATGTAAAACATTGGCTCACTCTTTAGGGGGCGCTAAAGAGCTGATTTCATATTTCACATTCAATTCTTTGCCCAGAGCAAACGGAACAGCAATGGCGGCGGCCATCTAAATGCTACATGCGTGTCGGGCGCTACATGGAGGAGAAATTCTATTCCTTTGTTGTTCAAACAAAACCATGTGAAGTTTCAGTTTCCATTTTTGCAGCTGCTGTGAAATGTAGAATGATAATTAAATGGGCAGTGGAGTTGTGTAAAATGTTGTAACCACTGCCCACTACTGGCCGGGCGCTAGAACAACATAGTTTTCCGTCGTTGTGAAGACGCTCTCCGCTTAAATATGGAGCCTGGTCATTTTTGCGAATTGCTTTGCAGCGTCTCCGCAGCGTCTCCGCTGCGTCTCCATCTAAACGGGGCCTTGTCTCTAATGAAAAGTGTGGTGATAAATCAGAACGAGCTTCTTTACATTTGGCATATTAAAGAACATGTTGTGTTACTAAGGGGCATTGTCACAAGAAGTGAAACCACAGAGAGGAAGTGACATCACAGATACTCTACAGACCAGGACTAGACCTGACCACAGAGAAAAATTATTTTTTATTCTTCATGTTGTCCTACACACACACACAGACACACACAGACACACACACAGACACACACACAGACACACACACACACACACACACACACACACAGACACACACACACACACACAGACACACACACACAGCCTCTGCTCTGGTCTGTCTCTGAATATTTCATGTTAAAGACTATGATCGGAAACAACAGCTACATCTGTCTCCATATGAGAGAGACCAGAAGAGAGAGACCAGAGAGAAACATCAAAGAGAGACCAGAGAGAAACATCAAAGAAAGACCAGAGAGAAACATCAAAGAAAGACCAGGGAGAGAGAGAAAGACCAGAGAGAGGGACCAGAGAGAGAGACCCGAGAGAGGGACCAGAGAAAGACCAGAGAGAAAGACTGATAGAGACCAGAGAGAAAGAGAAAGACCAGAGAGAAAGACCAGAGAGAGAGACCAAAGATAGAGACCAGGTCAGGGAGAGAGAGTCCAGGCCCCAGAGAGACCAGAAAGAGAGACCAGAGGTCAGGGAGAGAGAGACCAGAGAGAGACCAGAGAGAGACCAGAAAGAGTGACAGCAGTGATTGTGATGTGGGAGGAGCTGGAGCTGAAGGAGGAACAGAAGAAGCTGTCTCCAGCAGCAGCCGGACGGTAACATTTTCTCTCCTTTTTCAAATCTAATTTTTATGTTTTAACTCTATTTCAGTTCTATTTATTCTCACAGCTGTGTGTGTCATGTTATTAGTGTTGATACTGAGACAGGCATCAGACCAGAAACAATTGGACACATGTTTAACGACTGTAATAATCCCATGTGTAAAATGACAGAAATACAAATGTTTATGTGATGCTTAGAAGCTTTAAAAACATGTGTTGTTAATGAGGCTAAAGTCACCAAAATAACACTTTAAAGCTGGGGTACATAACTTTAAATAACATGTGACATACTATCTTCATCTTCTGTGTGTGAGAGTCACTATCTGACTCTTTGGGCTGAAAACTGATTGGCTGAAAAATATAAAGACAGAGACAGAAATACATGATGTGAGAGACCAGAAAGAGACCATAGAGACCAGAATCAGAGAGAGACCAGGGAGAGACCAGAACCAGAGAGAGAACGGAACCAGAGAGAGACCAGAGAGAACTAGAGAGACCATAGAGGGACCAGAATCAGAGAGAGACCAGGGAGAAACAAGAACCAGAGAGAGACCAGAACCAGAAAGAGAGAAACCAGAGAGATACCAGAACCAGAGAGACCAGAAAGAGACCATAAAGAGACCAGAATCAGAGAGAGACCAGAACCAGAGAGAGAGAGAAACCAGAGAGATACCAGAACTCGAGAGACCAGAATCAGAGAGAGACCAGGGAGAGACAAGAACCAGAGAGAGACCAGAGAGAAACCACTACAGAGAGAGACCAGAACCAGAGAGAGAGAAACCAGAGAGATACCAGAGAGAGAGACCAGAGAGAGACCACACCCAGAGCGAGAGAGACCAGAGAGAGACCAGGACCTGAAACAAGTGAAATAATTTTCATTCGTTC